>JAOPUA010000044.1:17266009-17280280 GCA_027122455.1 Trisopterus luscus
TGTGTGTGTGTGTGTGTGTGTGTGTGTGTGTGTGTGTGTGTGTGTGTGTGTGTGTGTGTGTGTGTGTGTGTGTGCCCAAAGGAGCATGGGGAAAACAGTGTAAAACAAACCGATACCAATGAGCCGTACATTAACAGGGATCATTACACCAGAGTCTTTCTCCCTTCCTGGAAAACACAGGCACAAACATACACGTGCACACACGCTGGCGGTCCTTATAGTTCAGATGTCATTGGATTTGAGGCTACAACCTAGGAAGAATAATGTGTAAGTGTGGATCTCGGGTTCTCAACAGATTTTTCCGGACTCTAGCGTTGAGTCTGAAAGCTTTCGCAAATAACGTATTGCTACAAAGTATGTATCTTCCTTCCGACAGAGGCCTACTTCCAAGTCTTTATATAGATATTGAAAAGAAACATGACAAAGAAAATATGCTGTTGAGAGAGCAACTCGCAAGTCGTTGTCCCTGGCTAGAATTTGAGTGAAAGGCGAATAGAACCGTAATGTCTGGAGTGTTGACCAATTACACATTATGTACTCAAATTTATTATATTATATTTTTCCATGGTCCTCTGTCACGGACCTTTGGACATAAAATACTGTAATAAAATGATGAAGAAGCGGCCCCTCAAGCTTCTGATAGATCATATTCTGCTCATCTAAACCTCAAGGCATCCTCTCCTCTAAACCTCCTCTCCTCTAAACCTCCAGGCCTCCTCTCCTCTAAACCTCCTCTCCTTTAAACCTCCTCCTCTTCTCCATTGAACCTAAAGGTCTGCAGCTGGCAGTTTCCCGGAAACAATAGTTTAGTCAAACCTTCCAACCTTTCACAAAGGCTGGACAAGATAAAACAACAAACAAGCCAAAGAGGAACAGGATATCTATGATTTGGTCAGATACACCTGTTCCCTAGAATAAGATTGAGGAAATGGCAGAAGGCAGTCGAAGGAAGAAAAGGAATCAGGCTGGGAAACAAAAAGAAAGTCTTTCGGACAAAATAAATTGTTTATGTCACACCTAGCGACAAAGCTAAGTAGTAGTCATGCATGTTTGTGCACAATCCTTTTTTGTGCAATGGTTGTGCCCGAGCAGGAGCAGGAGGCAGCAGAAAGAAGCAGAGCTGAGCAAGTACACGGGGGAACTGCAGCAATGTCTGCAGTAATAGACGAATAAAAGTGACAGGTCTATATATCACATATATATCATCTGGACTTTATCTTTTTTTTTTTATTCAATCTTTTCGATAAGTTGTCCTTTTATTTAAATGAGGGCAACCTTGATGTTTCCATCCTTGGTGTTTGTGTTAGTCATGACACAACGAGAGTGAGGATGGCACGCGCCCAACGGACGAGGGATGCTGAGCAACGCAAAATACGCTGGACGTTTGCACACTCGTTCGCTTTTTTCGTTATTCTGAGCAGCGTTCCACTCGCAGCGTTCCGCTCGCGGCCCGCGTCCAGGGTGGCAGACCGAGGATGACGAGGACGCAGCAAATAAAAACGCTTTCATATCGCACCGCAAAAATGAAGACAGAGGAATTTGAGACCATATTCCATGCGATAACATCTCAGTATATACATATTTATTCAAATGATAAACCGTCGCATTCCACGCAACAGCAAAAGATCTGTTGGGGACAGCTGTATACAAATACAGCTGCTACAACTGATCACATCAACAATCAACAATATAATATTGATTCATTAAAAACCTCAGACATCGTATAGGCCTACAAATGAAACCCAGTGGCAACAGTGATTTCAGTTGACATACATGTACTAACTTACATGTAGTGTTGTAACTCATGTAAATGCCATATTTTTTACACTTTTGGCTTCCCACTTTTAGACTGGCAGACTGGGACGTACATATTCCTTGGATCTAAAAATTCAAGATGTCAACCCCCATAAATCAATCCCCCATGACTCTGGATTTGGTTCACTGCGATGACTAGCACCAATTAAAGGAATGGCCAGACATTTTTGTCTGCGTCTTCTTATTTATAGTCCATGAGCTCACATCCACAGCAGACATGTGACTATAGGGAACATTGAAATGTACCTGTCCTCCGCAACATTTCTCATTTGGGACATCTAACAATGAGGAAGGTTCAACATTCAAAATGTCAGACTGTTCTTCAGATCCCCAGTGTCTAACTATTTCACCAAATCTTTATCGACCCTCACCCTTCCGTCTGTCTAGTGCAATGGTATACTCTAACCCTAACCTGTTTATTTAAAGCTACAAACAAATCTAAAATCCCAAACTGAATATTTTCCAAAAAAGCATTCAAGATGAAAATGTCTGCTCAGTACAGTATATACCATTGGTCAGACGTTTAACCACCAACATGCCCTGTGGCACGTGGACTGACAGGATTAGGAGCAGAAACTGTTAAAGGCTAAACTTTGAGTTCCCTTGACCCACACCACCACTTCTGTCGTCCCTAAGGAAGTTGCTATGGAGACAGAGAGAGAGCTAGAGCTAGAGAGAGAAAGAGAAAGGAGGGTGAATAAGCAACAACCTATCCTGACACTGAACACAACTTGCCAATTGGCAGCTCAACAACAGGGGTTATTGTCCCCACATCTCAAACACTTACCAGCAGGCTCACGTGCGCACACACACACACACACACCCTGAAAGCAACACACGCACACGCACACACACACACCCTGAAAGCAACACACGCACTCGCACACACACACACCCTGAAAGCAACACATGCACACACACACCCTGAAAGCAACACATGCACACGCACACACACACACACCCTGAGAGCAACACACGCACACACACACACCCTGAAAGCAACACACGCACACGCACACACACACCCTGAAAGCAACACACACACACCCTGAAAGCAACACATGCACACACCCAACCCTGAAAGCAACACACGTACACGCACACACACACACACGCACAACACACACACATGTACTAACACATGCTACCATGCATACACACACTGGCAGCAACACACGCACATACACTGACAGCCACACTCACACACACGCACACACTAACACACACACACACACTTTTTTTGGAGTGCAGAAGAGACAAAGGAAAGTGTTTCATTCGGCAGTGTCTGAAGATGTGGAATCAATTGTGCGTGAGTGTTAGGAGGCAGTCTGTGTAGTCCTCAACCGGCTTCTATTGTCTCAAACGAACATTGGGGGGGGTCGCACCGTCTGACTATGGTGTGTGTGTGTGTGTGTGTGTGTGGTGTGTGTGTGTGTCGGGGCAGGGGGGTTGAGGACAGATCTCGTCAGGGAAGGGGTGTGTGACAAAACATGTGGCTGGCTCTGGGATGGATCACAGAGGAGACGGGGCCCAGACGGGCTGTCGCGTGCCAGTGTCACACAGGTCTCTGCCTCCGCCCGCTACAACCTGGAGCTAACAGCTAATGAATCACCACTGAAAAGTTTATTTTTCGGTAGAAAGTTGTGAATGGATGCTAACATTTCCTACAGAAGTCCTCTGTTTATTAGCCCTGACTAATAACTGTTATTCAGTTAATTGTCTGTGGATGGATACTTTCTTTGACCAGAGCTAACATCTAATAATTCAAATAACTGCAAACATAATTGTGGAAACAAGCGCCTCTGTCTTGGCATGGGGATATGGAAAATTACCTTTAATGACTGTGATTTCATTCATTCTCATTTGAATGTCTGCAGTGGCTGGCACTTTGTCAAATGCATTTCCTTCTGAATAGCCCTGGGAGCTGAATTGTTGTGCTCTGCAATCACTGGTATAGGGGTTGACGCTTCGAGCTGTAGGTTCTAAAAGCACGTTTGGCTCCGTCACGGCCCTGATCATATTACGCGTCTCCATCATTCCACTAGGCAAGATCCAAGATGGCTGACCGCGTAACACGAGCTGAGATCTTCATTGTATTAACCTGCGTTGTTATTCAGTTATCACTCACCTCTGCAGGGGGTGCTGCGGTGAAAGGGTTAATGAGCCGGTGACTTCCGGAGAAACATAACTTTGATGTAGCCAATGACATTGCATACGAGGATAGGAACAATGCATTTCATGGTCATTCTCATAACATCCTGGTTGTGCTAAACAAACTGCTCTGGCACACTTAAACCGCGGGCCACTCGTTGTGGGTTTATTGGCCTTTGGCTTCATCAAGCTCTCGCAGAGAGAGTGTGTATTTGTTTTTGATTTCGAGGCGTGTGTGTTTGTTTTTTGCAGCACCCGTGCTCATGTGTATAATTATATCCTCATGCTGCTTAACTGTAAACACAATTGCCTCATAAAGCATTGAAGACACACAACCGACACAAAAAAAACTACACCACACAAATAGTACACAACGCTACTTAAGATGGGCAGGAATTGCACACCAAAGAGCAAACTTTGCCATGGAAAGTGAAGCCAATCAACATAAAAAAGGGGCTCATTTGACTTAATCATGTAAAATATTATGAGCCAGGGTGGGAGTCAAACGCGGCTGCAGATGGCACCATTTCCCAGCCATAACCATCGCAGCGTTTACTCTGAAATGGCTCTTAGCTGCGATCACCGGTGATGTATCCTTCACTCAAAGGGGAGCAGTTGTTGAATGCGTGTCCCGAAGCCATTGGGAAATTATTTTCCCATGCTAATGAGATGCAAGTCTGTTAATCATCCAGAATTAACATTGAAACCGGAGGAGAAGACCTAGCGTTGACGAGATTAGGTCCCGTGTTTGTCATGGAATTAATAGGTCCACTTACGGCCTTTATGGAGGGTTTCCCATTTCAAGTGCTTACATGATATGGCGATTAATACCAAGCTAAAACAGATGGATTAACAAACCGCATACACATCAATGGGAAACGGCAGGGGTGCTAAACAAACATGCACACGTGATCGGCAACAAACACACACGCATACACACAGACAAACTAAATTTTGCAAAACGAAATGCGCCATCGAAATGAGTGGGGCCTACCAAGTCAAGTTATGCAGGCCACTGTGTCAAATTTTTTGGACACACCCCTGTGCTGCTACCCTTACGCAACAAAATAGAACAGATCCACACACACACACACACAAACACATACACGTCGCTAGTCTCAGTGATCAGTAAATGCTTTTAGATATTCAAAGTAAATGAAGTCTATTTAGCTCCGAGACATTACCCTGAACGCCGGACGGGAGTGACCTCTCGCTCACAGAGGACGACTCTCCCAGCGGGTGGCCCCGGTATCTGAAGACCAGCCACAGTTACCTCCACTCTGCTTCTAGCGGGAAGCCACCGTGGGCAGCAGAGTAACTAGGCTTTTTTAGTGCCACTCCATCCTCCACAGAGCCAGACCTCTGACTGGTAAAGGTCGACACTGGCATTGTTTCCCATAAAGGATCTCGCACTAATCCAGAGGCAGTCACTTCATTAGCTGCTATTTTTAGACCTGCCTGTTCGGGAAAACCCATACTCGGGTTGAGTTCTTATGAGAGTGAAATCGTAAAGGCTTAGCTCTCCCTCTCCACTCAGTGCAGGGACTTTATTCATTCATTGTCATCATTGGGGGAAGAGCTGTGTCTCCCTAACCATAACCGTCCCTCTGAGCTTGGTTTCCACCCAACCTCCCATGAGATCGAGAGCTCGATCTCTCAATCTGGTCGCTGACAGACTCCTGCAGCTCGGGTTTGCGGTGCCTCCGCCCGGCCTTAAGCAGACATCAGCGTCCTGATCTATCGCTAATGAAAATCCACAACGCGTGCAGAGCTGCTAGTGGACGGTTAGCACTGAGCACTGCTCCATCTCAACTCGTGGGACAGAGAGCGGCCATCTTGTATGGATCTGTGATAATTGGTAAACGTTCGCACACACACAGAAATGAAATGTGTGCAAATGTGCTAAAAAAAGATTGAATGTTCTCTCAAGCGGTAATACGGGTGTTCAGGTCAATAGAATGGATCAACTCATTCCCAGCATGTACACACACACATACACATGCATGCACACATCAACACATACAAACACCCCCCCACACACACACACACACACACCCACACCCACACCCTCACCCACACACACACACACTCGCACGAGGTAATCGTTCCAAGTCAAGCATAACAGCAATGTTGATAAATTGGACAATGTGGAAATAATAATTTCAGCTGACGAATGTCAAACAACTTTTCTACTGGTTTTTCCTTTGTTACCGCGCCACTTCTACCCCGTATGAAGTTAATATGAGTTATCTCCAGGAGCCTTTTATAGAACAGTTTGTAATGAGGCATGGATGTTTGCCAGGCTTGATAAATGGGTACTGTTTTGGAGTACTTAATGTCAAATCCAAAATGTGGTACCGCTGCGACTGCGACTTAAAAAATTGAATATGCGCTTAAAAATAAGAGAACCGCAGGCATATGGAGAAAATTAAACACTGCTATTGCTGCAGACAACTGTAAACCAATAAATCTGGTAGAGAAAGCCATACTTTCAAGAGTTTTGTTCGTATTTTTGGTTGCTATTTTTACTTGACTCAAGACATTAACTCTCTGTTGTTTCCCTTGACTTGACAGTTAGACAATGTGGCGCAACATGGACTCGTGAGCCGCCTCATTAGCTGATATACCATTGCCTGCTTGCCAGACTTTCTTATCATTTAGCCTTTTTCTTTCACCGCTTCGACTATTCATCGCTGTAGTGATTGTGTTATGTTGTGAAACGTCTGCGGTTAAAAACATGGGGAAAGTATCGCGTGACGCGGCCCCCCCCTCGTCCGTCCGAGCGTCCTGCCAGGTGAGGGCTGCTGTCGCACCGCGGCGTCTCACTGCGCTCCCCGTCCCATCACACACGCTGAGCGTTGCTGGGCGGGCGCCCTCCACAACGAGTGGGCTCTAAAAACAGGAGGGCACTGTCTCTCAATGTCTAGACACACACACACACGCACACACACACACACACACACATAAACTTAGACGGTGGGACGCCAAGAGACGGCGCTTTGTGCTGTTTGACCTAGAAGAGAAGAGTGTTCTCCTCCACCGGCGCTTTGAACTCCTGCTAACACAAACCGAGGTGAGTCCGTAGAGCAGGAGAGCTTCAAACAACTCATCCCTCAGTCGTGTCAATCTGCTGAGGACGCTGTCACCGCTGTGGAAGTGGGTCCGAGCGGTGGTTGACCCGCCTCAGCTCACTCTGGCAGGTGAAATTACTCAAATAAGATCAAATGAAACAAGTCCCTATACAGAATAGTGCTCTAGCTGTCTATCAATGTGATAGTGTAAGCTGACTTTGTGGCTATAAGGCTTGCCAATAAACACAAATAAGATAATAGAATAGTCAAAATAGAGAGCCCCTTGCTCCTTAGAGTGTCCTCTGACCGTAAAATGGTACTGTGGATAGCATATGTAAATATTTTGCTTATTTTAGTCCTTTGAATTGTATTAAAAAAAACAAATCAGTGTATGTTATTTTAGTGAATTTGTATTTCCCATTGAAAAGCAACAACGTTTTGTACACCCATCTATTAGTAGTAAGCTCATATAGGGTTTAAAATAATCACAAGGCTTTTCAATCCAATTTGACTGGATAATGCTATATATATGCTTATAATAAGCAGGATAAACATGCAACACATTGCATATGCTGAGGTTTTTAAGATAGAAATAGCACACAAAATTACATCAAACCACTGACTTGTATTTCACAGGCCCCAAAAAAAAGCCAATGCTAACGAGATATTGAGCAGAGCGCAGAGCGTGGGTTCATTATAACACCACTCTCTGTGCTGAAGAACACATCTCATTCACTTAGCCGCTGGTCCACTCAGGCAGTCTGGGAAAGGCTGCAGTTCCCCTCATGGTAGACAATGAGGGGAATATGGGTTTCAAGTTCGGATGCTGTGGTATAGACAAAATAAACCTGGTAAAAATAAAAGTATCTATAAAAGTTAAAAAAAATGTAAGTATATATTTTGAAACGGATGCTATCTTAGGTTCTCTCTCTCTCCCTTTGTTTCTGTTTTAGTTTGTCCATTTTTTTGTTTTGACGATCATTTCAAGTAGAAGACTTGACAAAGGAAACAAACTGAGGACTGAATTGGGGCCAGGAAAGGTCGACATGTCCAATCCATCATTATCAGCAAATTCCATTTTGATGTTACCTCTGATGGGATGGGGTCAGGGGAGACCTAAAGGCTAGCACCTCCCTCACGTATTCCAGCCATCAGTTGTCCTTTCCTGAGCGATTGATCCACCTCACCAATCAGTGTGGGTCTCTGTTTGTCAACAAGTGTGTTATAGTGTAGCCCATGTATTGACGTGCCGCATGAACGTGTTTTATTTTGTGTGTGTGTGTCCATGTCTGTGTGTGTGTGTGTCCGTGGCAACGTGAACAGCAGCTGTGTTGTGGGTCCCGATGTCACTGGGAGACTTAGCTCTGTGCAGTGTCCTTGCTGCCCCCATGATTCACCTGTCAATCCTGCAGTGACGGGTGTCCACGCAGAGGTCACCGGCCCCCCGACCCACTCCTCTGACAGCCCATGGGAGGGGGGAGTGTGACGACCGGATGATATTCATTGATGCAGCACTATCGATTAAACCTTATCCTTATTTATTTATTTTCAGTTACCAGGATGACATGCCACCAGCACTTTGCAACACATCCGCTATTGAGGCTCTTGCTATGGAAATATCATTCATTTTATTTTATGTGCATTCATTTTAAACTGAATGCACACTTCTTATTCAATGTTAAATATTATGTTAGCATGTGAGTTGTTAGTTGAGTAAACATTTCAATGTGGTTGAAGTATTTACACTCTGAGTAAACGTAGATATGTCTATGAGTGCATGATAAGCACACAAACTGTGAAGTAGATCGGTCCAAAAGAAGCCATTACTTATGGCCATGATAAATAGAGGCAGATGAATGGCTTTGTGGATTACAGTCAGCCAAACTGCCAGCATTGAAAGATGCATTTTCTCTATCTGCAAGAAAATGCCAGTCAGAAACACGCAGAGACCCACAAACACCAACATGTATGCAAACCATTCCCAAATACACACCCACCCACCCACCCACACACATTTAAGCAAAACTTCAAAGACACACACACACACACACATGCGGAGGCAGAAAATACATACACCAACAGACACCAAAAACACACCACCATATATGCAAATCAGTTCCAAATCACACACACACACACACACACACACACACACATTTTGTTTCTCTCTGTGTCCATTTGTGTTTGTGTGCAATTCAGCACTCTCATATTGCCCTGTCAGGTTAATGCCTCCCAAGGCACCTGGCTCCAAGGCATGACTAGGCCTGCTCGTACATTCACCACGCACACACATGGACACGGACGCACGCGCACACACACACACACACACACACACACACACACACACCTACACACACACATTGTGTCATTCATTCCACTACCCAGGGCATTATAGAAAGACAGATAGATAGGTGCACATGCATCTACACACACACACACACACACATACACGCACACACACACACATACACACATGATATGAAGTGGGAAGTAATTGTTTAAGGTTTACAGATACAATACATAACTTAAAGGTATTGAAAGTGTTTCTAAAAGGAAAATACACTACATAAACTCGCTTCATATGAATTCCATTCCAATGAAAAACATTGTTGACCACTTAAAAAAAGGCATCTTTGTGAATAAATTGAGTGAGGCCAAAACACGTTATTAAAAATAAACAAATCTATAAGACAGAACCTCCATAGCCACAAGCTTGCCTACCATGGTTGAATATTGAGGTGAGAGCAGCGCAAAGCAATCAATATTCCCTGGGATTGAAACATGTATTACAGCTGGCTTCATGAAATAAATACAAATGTGTTTGTGTTGAGAAATGTGTGCTTACCCCGCCGTCAGTAAAGGCCTCCTTCACGTCTCTAAAGGATGGATTGACTCAAGTGCCTGCTTCAGACAGCGGGTCACCACTGCGGTGTATATAACAAAGCAAAAATGGCTAAGGAAAAGTGGAAATGGTGCAACGGCAATGGTGTACATCTGAAATAATTTCTAACCTCTTTAGCCCTAAAAGATGTGTCAGATATATTGCCTGTGAATGTCTTCGCATACTGTAAGTATGGATGCTGTCTTGTATTCAGAGTGAAAGTCACTTGAGACCAAGTTTATTTCCATTGACATCGAATTAAATGAACGCGTCACAGGCCAATGTTTTGTGTTTGCAAGTTGGAAAACGTCATCTGCGGCACAAAAAAAACCGCATCCCAAATGGACTAGAAACAGATGGGGCCAACAATGTAACAAAATGAAAGCACATTCTAAACAACAGGCTGCTATCCTGTGTGTATTGTCTGTAGGAACGGAGTCTCCCCTGCTCTGATTCAGCCGTAGTACGGCTGCACTACAGGGAGATGGGGATGAGATCGATTGTACAGTTTCCACATACATATGTCCTTCACTCTGAATCCTCATTATCCATGTTACCGGGTTAAACCTCCACATCCATTGTTTGAGCTACGGGCTCTGGAGGTTTGAAAAAGGTTGGTATTTCAAAACAACGCTGGCCTGCCAAGAGACACGGTTGCCCAGAGCCCGGAAGACAAAGCAGGCTGTGCTGGGATGTCTCGGAACGGCTCCCTGTGGCGCTTCATGCCCATAAAGTATGCGGGGGCGAGGAGGTGTGCAAGTGTGCGTGGATGTGTAGGTGTTCCTTATGACGCACATGCGTTGTTTTATCTTATGTTACGACCCCGAATAGTATCCGGGGGGGGGGGCAGGGGAGTAGGAGATACGTACTGCTTGAGTAGTCCGGGGGGGCGTACATGTCATTGAGGTGCACGGGGCCCGACTTGGCCACCTTCAGGTACACCATGTCTGAGGTGTTCTTGAGCGCAGCCACCGCCTCCTCGTGGCGCACGTCCTGCAGGATGATGTTGTTCACCTGGACGCCCGCCGAGGAGAAGAAGAAGACGTCACACACACACACACACACACACACACACACACACACACAACGCGCTCGAGTGGTGCCGACAATAAAGCCCCCCGGAGACTTTATTGTCCATGTGCACATGGACATTAAGTTCCTGTCGGAACTGTGGCCGGACAATAAAGTTATCTGAACCTGAAGCGGTGTCTGAAAGCGTGTAACTTTGTGTTGTGCGTCACACACTCCTTGCCGAACCCGCAAAGGAGGAAAGACAGCACAGGCAGTAATAAAAAGTGCATACATAATCTATTCAGAGTGCAAAGTCCAAACACCGTCGTCTGGTTGTGTGGTTTTTTTTTTGGATACAGATTTCTGTTCAGTAACATTTCAGTGGGCAATGATTGGAACACTGCAAATGACCAGTTCAGTTCAGAAAAAATATAAACAGCATCAGCAGAAGAGTGGATGAGTCATGCAGGATCTGCTGCATGGCCTGGACATTCTGTGTTTTTAAAGCCACATATCCCAGCAGCTACGGTTTGTGGAATAACAACCAAGCACACCGCGCGTTGTCACCTTTTTTTTTTGTGTGCCGGTGACTTTGTGACCGATACAATCTTTAAAAGATCAGCATTTTTTGTCACAGTCGTGAAGGGGTGAATTCAAGGTTCAGTGAATACTGATTACACCTGACGTTCCTGGGAAAAGTTTGCATTGAAAAACTGCAGAACTAATCAAAAAAGTACTCGTACAAATATTACTTTCACTACTAATACTGAAAGTAAAAAATGAATGTCTAAAATAAGAGGTGGGTGATAAGTAACTTACTAAATAACTGAAATCCTTAACAACCCTAGCAGTAGCACTGCTAGCTGGTAACTTTGGGTTCCTTTCATTCTGTGTCTACTGTAGCTTTTGAAGCTTGAATGGCCTGAACAGCTCCGACGCTGGCTCACCTGGCAGGTGTGTTTCTCTGTCTCCTGCTTGTGTGACATAAAGAGGCTTAAGGGAGATCTTCTCTCTCGTGTGAAGCAGTGTATCAATCACACGAGACCGTTAACATTGACATGAGTCAGCTGGCTCCAGCTGAAACGTCTGAATAAGGGGGCTCTGAATAATACTTTTTAGTAAAATTTCTCTGTCTTTATGGACAGAACACCAAAGAAAGCAAGGGAAATCTATCACAAGAAAGAGGGAATGTGGCATTGGAAGACGAAGATTGGAATTAAGCCTGGGTCGCCACAAGATGTGTTGCCTACATGCTGAGCCACTAAGATGCCAAGAATCTGTTCCTTTTTAAAGGAAGGGATCACCTTGAATATTCCTACCCTGACGTTTGATCTGTGCGGGCATTTCCGATCAATCCCCCCCGAATGACTTGATCAACAAGATTTTTGTATCTATTTCAGATTTTGTGTTTTTCGGTTAGGGTGGCGGGGGGGTGGGGGGGGGGGTAGCCGAAGACAGTGATGCAGCAGTGCCCCTTGTGAAGCGCATATTATTTCCGAGCTGAACGTTCGCCTGCAGCGGCACACAGAGGGAGCGAGAGAGTCACATTGTGTTCTCCTACAGCAAGCAGGCGGTCCCCGGTCTGCAGGCGCCCGTCCTTCTGCGCCGCCCCTCCCTCGATGATCTTGGTGATGTAGATGCTGTTGTCCCCGGGGATGTGTTGGTTACCGATGCCCCCCGCGATGCTGAACCCCAGGCCTGGTGGGCGGCACAACACATCACCGCGTTAACACACATAAGCACACACACGCGCACACACGCACGCACGCACGCATGCACAGACACGCACACACACACACACACACACACACACACACACACACACACTAAATCGTAGTTCCTTCTGTAAATCAATCTCTCTGTGTTTCGGAGTCTGTTCTTTTTTCATCTTTACATCTGTTGCCCTGTTTTCCTCCTTGTTGATGTCGTTTGAAACGATGGCCTTACATAGCAACTGTAACATCGACTCCTTTAATTAAAATGTAATTAAAACTACATTTGTGTCGGAAATGGGCAAAATATCACAGTTTAAATATGATTGCAAAGTAAATAGTACGTTCAACAAAATGTCATTTTGTTTAACAATGATTGCAAAGTAAAAAGTATGTTCAACCAAAATGTCATTTTACTGTAACAAGGTCTAAACCGCTCCTATCGCTTTGGAAGATAAAAATAAAACATTAGCAGTTTTTAACAACGTTTACACATCCAACAAATACAAGCTCATCTGACTGGCTGCATTCCATCACAAATCAATATTAATCAAGCAGATATTAACAAGGGGATATGCCACGGAGGTAGACTCACAAATCAAACTTTAAATTAATATCTAAAGTATGACGGCAGACAAACTCACTCTGGCATCCCCAGTAGACCTGGTGCTAAACCATCCTGTCCAGACACTGTCCAGGTTCTTAGGAAAGTGTCTGTACAGGCCTTACTCCGCCCCATCTAAGTCTGGGATCTGATTGGTTACAAGGCTCTCCTTTAGATCGTGTTTCGATTAATCCTAGCTGCCTGTGGTAGTTTATGGTTAGGGTTAGGTTTAGGTTTAGGGTTAGGGTTAGGGTTAGGGTTAGGTTTATTGTTGTGGTTAGGGTTAGGGTTATCCCTTGCCCTAACCCTAACCACAACCAATCGGAGGAGAGCCATTCTAACCAATCAGAGGCGAGTATCCCAGACTTATCCTATGAAAAAAAAACAGGAAGCAATAACAAACAAGGACTGCTGGACACCCCAGATCAGCATGGAGGAGCCGGGGGCCCCTCACCTTTGGGCCCCTTCAGCAGGTTAACCTCCAGGATGGTCTCGGGCGGGGCTTGGCGCCGCCGCACCAGGAGCCGCACCACGGGGCCCGCCTCCTTCAGGGCCTCCACCGCCCGGCTGTGCACCACCTCGGACACGTCCACCTCGTTGACCCGCAGCACGCAGTCGTTCACCCTGAGGGGGCGCCGCGGGCGGAGGGAGGGGGAGGTTCATTATGCACACTCACACTAGTGATCTACTATATATACATATATATATATATATGTATATATAGCTATATAGCTTCTTTTTTTTCATCAAGTTCAATAAATGTTCCTCTTTAAAATTTAGATTCTTTTTTTATCATCATTGCGTCATTTTCATGATGTACATCGAGGGAGCAAAAGCAGTATCGGCTCCAAATATCGGCTGAAGAAAATCTGTATCGGCATTATGGGTCATCGGCTAAAGGCTGATGAAATAGAAATCGGATCAACATACACACACGCACGCACGCACGCACACACACACACACACACACACACACACGCACGCACACACGCACACACACACACACACACACACACACACACACAC
>JAOPUA010000044.1:17316636-17327177 GCA_027122455.1 Trisopterus luscus
GTGTGTGTGTGTGTGTGTGTGTGTGTGTGTGTGTGTGTGTGTGTGTGTGGGGGTGTGTGTGTGTGTGTGTGTGTGTGCGGGGGTGTTATTTTATGCATGTACTGTATGGAAGCAGTTGTGTGTGTGTACTTGTTTAAATGTTTTATGTGTGTTTGTGTGTTTCAATGTTGTTAGTGCACCACCTTTGTCTTTGCTTGGATACAGTTTCCAAAAGAGGATTCACGAAGAGTAGTCGAGATTTAACAGGATTGTATCACCAGCACAACATCCTCATGTGACTCTGCAGAGCCAACAAGCAACACCACCATCTTAAGACACATCCATTACATTATCATTTAGATGAAGTTCAAAGGAATGCATTCATGCGTTCACAATGAGTGACATTGATTAATGATTCATCATAATGATACTGTGGTCATGGGGCTGTAACAATATGCGATCAACAGTTATCAACATATAATGTCTTGCACACAAGACATGATATGTCTTGTGTGCAGCATGTATATGCATATAATATGCTGGAACTATCACCACATCATGTCTTCAGTTTAAACCTACTGTGTTTATTAGGTGAGTGCTGCATGCAGTGCACGCTTCCATGCCGAGTGTATTTGTACCCTGGCGATTTTACAAATGAACACTGTCTCCTTTTGTGCAAATAATGTATCGAGTAATGTCATTTTTTTTTTGGTTTACTTCCCCCGCAGCACACAGCGCGGGGCTACCCCAGAGAGTCTGAGCATGTGAACGCCCCTGGCTCCTCCCACATGTCCAATCATAGCGAGGATCCTGATTGTACCCAAAAAAGGGGAGGGCCCACTGGCGGTGGACGGCCATGAAACCCTCTTGATAACAGTATTTTGAAACCTCTCAATGATAACAGTATTTTTTTTTTAATAAAAAACTCAAAAAAAATAATAATTCAAAACATTCTATAGGTTGTAAAGAACTAAAGAATTTGCAGCATTTGGAGGTCATATTTACTGAAATCAAAAGCTATTTCAATCAGGATGACAGAATAGCCTCCCAGAGCTGCTGTTTTGATGTGAACTGCCTCCCAACCTCATAGAGCTTTTGCTTGAGGATGCTCCAAAGGTTGTCAATAGGGTTGAGGTCAGGGGAACTTTGGGGCCACACCCTGAGTTTCTCTCCTTTTATGCCAAGTGCAGCCAACGACACAGAGGTATTCTTTGCAGCATGAGATGGTGCATTGACATGCATGAAGATGCAAGCATTATAGGTTCAAACTACATGAATAGACCTGGATGGTCCAGATGGATGGAGTAGTGCATGGTTGGTGACCTTGGCAAAGTATGTAGAGTTTCTGACTGACCACTTTCTTCCGTGGTACAAAAATAAGAACTTAGACTTCTTCTGTAGAAACATCATATTCGTGCAATGCACCATCTCATGCTGCAAAGAATACATCGGTGTCATTGACTGCTCTTACCTAACCCTAACCGCATAAAAGCAGAGAAACTCAGGGTGTGGCCCCCACAATCCCCTGACCTCAACCCTATTTGACAACCTTTGGAGCATCCTCAAGCAAAAGGACGTTCAGGTCCTTTAGCCCAAGGTTGCTAACAGAAAAGCTAACCATTGCGGACGTCGTAGAGCCTTAACAATGCCAATATTTAACCTAGATAGACTGTCAAGCTTAAACGGTTACCTTATTTCTTGTTACAACAGGCGCTAAAATGATAACATGATTGGAGATATGATTGTTATATAATATAAGCCTAGGTGTAAGCCTCATCGTTGTGAGCATATTTCAGTGAACGAGGTCTGAAGGAATAAGGTCAATAACATACCTTGCCAAGTTACTACCACACACATGCACGCATGTGCACGCACACACACACACAGAACAGCCCTGCTATACTATATTTATCGCAAATGTATTCAAACTTGATCACATTAGCTATTTGTTTAACTCTTCACTATATTAGTTTCCAACCATTTAAATTGTTGTAATTGGTGTGCATGTTAACATTGTTTTCTCCATTCAGACTCTGTTCAAATCCCTTCATTTGATCTTAGCCATTCAACGTTTGAGGCTTTACTAAAACATATTTTCAACCTCGCTTTGCACAACAGCACTCACATACGCATTCTCCGCTGGAAATGCATTGTCTAGTTGTTATTGCTCTAGCAGTTAAAGCTGGCAGGGGTTAGGAGTCACGGACACGTGCTGCCGCGGTGTGTGGCGCATTACACTCTCAATCCCTCATTATAACCCTCGTACTCAACGGGGTCTAGTTGGTATAACAATGTCGCCATGAGCCGTTACCATGGGGATAACACCCCCTCTTCCCAAACCTCTCAGCCCAAAATGCATTTTGTAATCAATCTGAGCTGAAACAGGGGGTTCACTTACACTTTAAAGTGAAGCCAATTGTGCTGCAAATGTAACAACAAATGTACTTTCCCACATCGCAATCTAATAAAGGGTAATGTGACATGACCGGGCCCGGCTCAGTGTCTGCGCCATCATGAGAGAGGAAGGGAGACGAAAGCAAGGATGACAAAACGAAGCCGAGCAGCTGAGGACGGAGGAAGGAGGAGA
The DNA here is from genome assembly GCA_027122455.1 of Trisopterus luscus. Classification (NCBI taxonomy): domain Eukaryota; kingdom Metazoa; phylum Chordata; class Actinopteri; order Gadiformes; family Gadidae; genus Trisopterus; species Trisopterus luscus. Next base: position 17,319,203 of record JAOPUA010000044.1, read on the forward strand.
GGCGGCGGGGTAAAAAAAAATGGAAGATGGATACAAGGGAGATATAAAGAAAGACAGAGGGAAGCAGAAAGTGAGGTACAGAGGGAGATGGTGTGCCCACCAGAGAAACTAAGGGGGTGAAATGAGAGAGAAAGAGAGAGAGAGAAAGAGAGAGACAGAGAGAGAGGCTGTCCAGCCCATGAGCCTGTACTGATTATCAGCCGTCTATCCTGGGCTCATGCGAATCATCCACAGGCGTGTAAATAAAGTCGTCTCTCATCCTCCTGTGTTGCCGTGGGACTGCAGAGGCAGCCTTGGCCGCAGAGAGATGCTCTTCCTGCATCCGGGCAGGAACAGACGAATGCCTAATAAGATAGGACTATCCCCTACTGTCTGGCTTGCCGTTGTTCTGTGCCTCACACCTGTCCGTCTGTCTGTCTGTCTGTCCGTCTGTCCGGCGTGTCTCCATCCTTTGGGTGTTTGTGTGTTGGCTGTGTTTATTGCACGCTCCTTTGGATTACATGCAGATCTACGGATGAGAAATTGTGAGCTTTAACAATGCCGTTATATTCTGCGGCTAAATAAAAAATGCAAAGCAATGCTTCCTCGTCTATCCTGATCACCGTCTTAAGAGGATCGGATGGATTGGATTATATTGTGTGCTGCATCTTAGCAATGTTAAGTGAACATTTATTCATAAGTCTCTAGGAGAAACGTAATGATCTACAATGAAGGAACCTAAATACTTAGAATAACACAGCACTAACATGACTATCAGTACGTATCTATGTATCACTTGTTTACACATGGGCTCTTGGAAATGTGTTACCGCTGTTCATTCACTGACTGCAAGAAATGTTTAACTGTGACAGTGAACATTTCAATGTATTATAATGTTATATTGTGGTGGACCTGCACTAAAGCGCATATTCTATCCCCATCCTCCTTACAAGGGAGACAATACATGTATTTGCCTGGATTAAACTTCAAATCCAACGGCCAATTACTTTGAAGGCAACAAGTAAACCTTGAAGTCATTCGTCGTCATGGAAATGCTGTCGGAAGAAATGATATATCATCATATACAAGAAATGTCGGGAGACCCTCTCTCTAGACAGTAGGCTCGGACATTAGACAGTCAATCCTGTTCTGAATCCCCCTACACACACACAATTCACCATGGGCTTTGAATATCAACACCACAAAGGAGAGAGAGAGTGGGTAAAAGTGCAGCCGAGAAGAATTGAAGCAAGAGGTAGTGAGAGATAAGACGTTGACAACAGGGGAGCTGGTGGGGAGGTGTCTTGGAGTGTGTATGTGTGTTGGTCTGAGTGTGTGTGTGTGTGTGTGTAGTGGGGAGGGGGGGTGTTAGGTATATTAGATTTAGCTCACACACGGACACACACACACAGACACACACACACACGCACACACACACACACACACACATGCTGTGTTTTTCATTTGACTCCTTGCACTTCTTTCTTATTGGTTTGTTTGTTGTTGTGTTTTTATCCCCTCCCCCCCTCCTCCCCCTTCTGCCTCCCTTTTAAACCTCCCCTTCAGCTCCACACCAGCAGAGCACTCGAGTCCCATCTTGGATTAATTTCCTCTCCGCCCTGTCCCCAGCCCTGTCCCCAGCCCTATCTCCAGCGATCCACCCGGCCCCCCTCCGAGGCCCCTGACTCTGTGGCCCTTTGGAGGGCTTGCCAATGCTCAACCAGGCCCCCACCATTACTCTCTTCCCCCTATCTTGTCACACCCTCCCAAGTTAGGTGGGGAAAAAAAACTCTCTATAGAAAGGGTAATTCAACTGTTTAACAGCTATTCATAATCAACTTTAATTTCTGTCTAATGAATCACACATCATATCATAAATATAAAGGAAACCACACCAAATAAAAATCTATAAATAAATGTCAGAACTTTTCCCAAACTTTACATCCTTTCAATATGAAAGATCTCCAGCTCTCAAAATTGAGAAAATGAGAAATGTCCTTCCTTTAACCTAGGATATTTCACTTCTAATGCTTGTGTTTACAATAGCTCTCCATTTCTCACAAAAATGTGGATAATAACATAGTGGTGGGCCTGAGATAAAAGGGGGTTATCTCTGGACAATTGCTAGAGGCTTGTTTGGCCTTGCATACATCACACTTCATCATCAGACTTCATCAGCTTCAACTGCAGTTACCACCTGCTGCCATGTATACGTTTGGTTTTGATACAGCTTTCATTTACTTCCTCCACAGTAATAAAGTGTGGAGCTTATGAATATACCTGCTCGGGGAGGCACAAGGCAACACGTCTCTTCCAATCCGCTGCACAGTACTTAGCTAGCGGTATGGATATGTGCATCTGAAAGCTGCTAAGCTCCTGTGTTTCCATCTCCTCAGAACTATGGCAGCAGAGTTGACTCAAATCTGAAGTCTGACACTTTCAATAGTTTCAATAGAAAATGACATCAGAAGAAACTTCCACGCATCTAATCTCATCCTCGGAGCGCGAAGACGGACCCCATTAAGTCCCGTGCATCATGCTGTCGACATGCTCTTCTCATGGCTATTGATCTTGGGAGGGGAAAGTCGACTTATGAATGCAGAAGAGAGTAGCATGTGAAGGTTTGAATCTACAGGAGGGGTGCTGAGACGGCAGAATTGAATTCTCTGCAATGCTGCTTAATCTTAATGGACAGCACCATTTGAAGGTGATACCTTGTTGGCATCTTCATTTCTCAGGCTAAGATTTATTTTTCTGGACTAGTCAGGATACCTGCCATCCATCTCTGTACCTGCTTCCTCCTGGTCAGGGTCAAAGGGGGGCTTGGTCTCGTCCCAGCTGGCAATGGCTTGTCACGGTTGATGAGACTTACAGGGAACCCACACTGGCTACCGCCGCAAAATAGAAATGCGGCTGTGCTGGCCTCACCGGGCCTGCGTAGGCTGGAAAAATGTCATTTAAAATGTCGTTTTAACGTACGTTTATCTACGTACGTACACACATTGGTGTGAATCAGCTGTGTTCTCCTTGCTGCAGCTTCCTCTAGTCCCCAATGAGCTCCTTTCTTTTGTCACCGTTGAGATTGAGGTTTGTCCCGGCACATGATGTCAGGGCTCTCACCTTCTCTGTGTAGGCCGCCCCATCGTTAATTGTAATCGAGCCAGTGACTGTGACCTCAGTTAGTAAATTGTATGACGGCGTTGGAGCTGTGAGTTGCCATGCACCCTGCTTGAACAGGGACCACAGGAGGGGGCTGAGCACATGACCCTTGGGGGGCCTTCAGTGCTGTGAGTCAACGTGGAGGTGGCAGCTGATGCCCATCCCCACAGCCTGCCACTGCCTGTCAGGAAGGCCAGGCCACTCCAGCCACACAGGGCCGTGTTGAGGCTATAGGTCCCGGAGTTTAATGACGGACTTAGAGGGAATAATAGTGTTGAACGCTAACTATAGTTAATGGACAGCATTCTCACATACGTGTTCCTCTGATGCAAGTGGGAGAGGGCAGTGTAGATGGCAAGGGCGTTCTCTGTAGACCTGCTTGGCCTGTAGTAAAACTGCAAACTGCAAACTGCAAACTCGATGGTGTCAGACAGTGAAGAAGAGGTGATTTTGGTCCAGGGTGGAGCAGGAATAGGTTGAAGATGTCCAGCTGATCTTCACATGCATTGAGTCCTGTGCCTGGGTACAACACAAGGAGCTTTGTGTGGATTAACCCTTCTGAAAGATTGACACACCTCTGTTCCAGTGACAGGGGTCCTGGTTCATTTTTACCTCCACAGCAGGGATTTTATCCTCAAAGGATGCGTTGAAGGAGGGAGGGATGCAGACACTGTTGGGGTTCCCTCCAAATCCGTGATGGATTTTAATCCGGCCCCTGATTTTAATCAGATTTTATCTAATAAACACTGTGGTGAACCCTAACCTATCACTGATCCGGAAATTTGACTTACTTAACCATTAAGATTGGCTAGCAAATAAAATCTAGTGATAGATGGAAGTAAGCCACCCTGTGGCAGTGGATGTGTGTTTACATGTTTCAATACATGAATATATTGTACCGGTAGTGTAGTATGACCAGTATTATAGCACTCAAAATATCACAATAGATTTAGCAAGAAGCTACTACAGTGTTTTAGGGCCAGTGTAAATATAATAGTCATAATATTATGATAATAAAGCCATAAATTCAAGAATAATGTCATAATATTATGAGAATAATGTCTGCAATATTGAGAGAACAAAGTCAAAGTATTATAGCAAGAGAAGTCTAATATTACAATATATTGTGAAGAAAATGTAATATGTCGAGAATATAGTCAGAATATTTCAGGAACAAAGTTGAATAATCAGAAAAAAAGAATTATAAGCACAAAAGACAGAGATAAAAAATATAATGTTACGCACATTAAAATGTGCCCAATACCCCACATTTCCCCTTACCTCCATCTCCTCTCCTCGTCTCTCCCCTCATCCCCTGGTTATTTTCCTCTTAACTCCCTCTCCTCTCTAATCTGGCTCTCCTCCTGTTCTCTCATCTCCTTCTCCTCTCCCATTATCTCTTCTCTCTAATCTCTTGCCTCTCTTGTAATCTGATTCTCCTGCTCTCCCCTCATCTCTTTCTTCTCTCCACTTCCTTCAAGACAGTGTCGATTTCCCCCTGCGCTGCTAGACAAAACCTATAATAAGTCTCCCTAAAGTGTTAATACGGTCAAACTTTTCTGGTAGATACTTTGAAAACGTAGTGTCATTTAAAAGCATACTAGACTCTTCCCACTGCTCACATACTCAATAGTATGACATGATAATTGAAGTGGGATCCACATTCCATCTTCATGAGGCGAAGGACGGCTATCTTGTTCTCTACTTCTCATACATATGCAGTATGTGTGCACGATTGTGTATGCACGATTATTCCCTCACAGCTGAATTACTCAGAATTCAAGGGACTGCCAAGACAGGTGTCGAATAGCGTGGTAGAACGACATTTCTTTATTCCACTTAAGTGCATTTTATTTAGAATGCACATTTAAGTGTCACATAAAGCTGGTGAAGTTCTGAGCTAAGCTCAGCTCTGTTCTGTGCCTCTCGGTACGACTGAATAAGTCAATGATTGGAGCTTGAGACTACAGGTTTTACTATTGTGTGTTGTATGAATAAGATCTATTCATGAATTGTGTCAAATAAATGTGCCTTGTTGAAATCATAAGCTTCATTTATTAATTAGGGTTAGGGTGGTAGTTAGCGAAATGTGGAGGACTGTACTCATGAGTGCATTTTTCGTCCACCTGCAAACATCAAGTGTACTTTGTATATTTTGAGATAATGCGGTTCAGCTGCATGATATGCATCTACAGGAGCATTCCAACAACGTTCATCAATAAGAAGAGTGCACAGCTTAAAGACGTGACCATCACAGGACAGGGGTACTGTCCTTTTGGGGCTCATAGCCCTTTGCAAAGCGCTCTTTGTATTTGAGTGTTTCTGATATCAGTGGGAGCACTAGAGCTACCCAGGAGAGGGGGCGTGGTGGGGGGGGGGGGGACTGTCAAGGCCAACTCTACTCAAGTCTCCCCTGAAGTCCTCCACAGATGAGTACTGGAGGAGTGGCGAAACAGAGAGAGGATCAGGACAGGACCATCAAAGATAAGGGAACAGGAGAGGAAACGACATGAGGGAGATAAGGGACAGAAGAAGAGAGGGATAGCTAAGGGGAGCGGGGAGGTGACGGGCACAATGCAATGTTTGTAACAGTATTAGTTTGTTTATTGCAGTAGTATGTGCTGCAAACGTGTCACATATACCGACAACACCCAATGTAGCTGCCCAGCAACATTACTTTTGCCAGGAAAAACACAAAAAACGAAACTAACCAAAAAATTAGCACTCATTATAATGGATATAAATCTAACCTAAAAGTACGAAAAATGTAATTGAAACTGCAGCGCTAGAGTCCTACAGTAGAGCTGTGCCAAGATAACGAATAACACGTCCTTATCCTACAATTCTCAAACCCAAATCTAAACCTATATCTCACAGTGTAAGAATTCCTGCTGAAACAGTGGCTTCACTGGCTCTTTACATAATTGCGTCGTAAATTCACAAGAACACACTATGTGTAAGGTCCTTGCCATCTTGTAATGGTGAGGTAACACAACTGAATACTAGGGGAGAGGGCAGCGGACCAGCACATGGACACGGACTGACAGACGGTGAGACACACAGGGCCATCATTGTAACTTCTCCACTCCAATGGCATCAATGGGTGACAATAAAAGTCCAGACCATATTAAAAGGAACTTAAAAGATCAGACTGAAAAGATAAGACGCCATGTGACTTACCCTTTAAACCTCCCCAAAATACAATGAAAAGCAATAAATGATTGGGCCACAGTGGAATGTTTGCACCGGAGTCCACAGACCGTGTAAACCATTCAATCCTAGGCTCTAAAGAAAAAGCTTAGGGAACATGGCTCTTTTTTTAAACCACATCTTTGTTGTACTTCCATAACAGATACCACCAAAAGTCTGCTGGCATGCATGATTTCCCCCTCTAAAGCAGTTCTGCCAAGCTAGGCCACCTCAGCAATGGTCAATCAAAGGAGGACCGAACCGCAGACTCATACGTTTAGAAATGCTTTCAGGTTTTTATTTTCAGGGCAGGGCTGCCTGCCGAAATACAAATAAATACCTATTTCAAGTACATGCAGGCCTGATCGAAACAATCCCAGACCACACCGACCTTACCTTGCCTGCTACACACTGAATGCAAATGACAGCATCATTCATCATCAGCGTCTTTAAAATGGCCCCTTGGGATTAAAACACTTGGTTCTAGATCTAGATTTCAACAGTCATTGTTGGTACTTGAGTCTTTGACATATCATAAACATGCAGTAGACCTTGATGAACCACGTACATGTAGTTGACAGTGTGACGAACCCCTTTGTTTTCCTAATGCCCTAAAAAAATTTTTTTTTAAATAAAGTACTTTCCTACTGTCATTTTACAAAAAGAGCCTACGATAAAATTATCAACAAAAAATCCCGTTAGCCACTATAGAAAATGGCATAATACGATGTAGAAATAAAGCATGGGCTCCAAGCATGCAGACACCATGAGGAGGGACTTCACCCGGTCCACCAGTCCGTTGTGCTTCATGTTGGAGTGGTAACCACTCAACGGTTTGTTTTTTCATTCATTATCCTGCTCTGCAGACACAATATTGCTCTAAAGCCATGTGTAACTGTCATGTTTTATTTGCTTCAATAAAACTCCTACTAACCTTTTTGCAACTCTGTGTCCTTTTCATCTCACACACGTTAGGAACTGATGGCTTGGAAGTCATGCTCCTTGAATGCCCCGAGCGTTTATCATTTTGACATTTGATGCACACATGTGACACAACATTTTCTGCAGGGGATAAGAGACATTCAATGTTTAATTGTTTTATTTGAAGGACACATGTAATAATTCCATCATTCAGCATTACATATGTGTACATGACTAATGAATTTTAGCCTATATAGTCGAACCTGAACTGAAACAATCAGCACTTTTGTTAGAATTGCACGAACAGAAATATTAGCATCACTTTGAGAGCCGCATATTAGCTGCCGATAACATTATTTTAACAATCAAAGTCGGGACGATAATTGGATTATTGTGTGCATGTAAATGGGGTTAATTGACTATGGAGATTAATTGTGATTAATTTAAGAGAAATATCTCACATTTTTCATTCTGCCCTCAAATTAATTAAAAGCTTTTTTTTGGTCCAATTGAATGTGTTCTGTCCTTCACGCATTCTCCCAACTTTTGTCTCACAGGAGCTTAAAGTATGCTCTTTGGAGTTCATGCGTGCAAAAACACAGCCTCCAACCGGCTGGTTCTCTGTTGTGATGGAGTGAAGCCACAGAGGAGGGGAGAAGAGAGAGAGAGAGAGAGAGAGAGAGAGAGAGAGAGAGAGAGAGAGAGAGAGAGAGAGAGAGAGAGAGAG
>JAOPUA010000044.1:17402476-17414204 GCA_027122455.1 Trisopterus luscus
TGTGTGTGTGTGTGTGTGTGTGTGTGTGTGTGTGTGTGTGTGTGTGTGTGTGTTTGTGTGTGTGTGTGTGTGTGTTTGTGCGTGCGTGCGTGCGTGCGTGAAATGCGTCTGCAGACTTGTTGTGCCTCTGTGTTTTTGGGGTGACAGACAGAATTACAAACTGTTGACCAGAAGGTCAACATGAGACTGGCAGGAGACTAAACAGAGAAGATTCAAAAAATTACATCAGATTTTCTAGTCAACAAGTCTATGGGGACACAAACCAAAGACACAAGGTTTACGTAAAACCCTCAAAGATCAAACCCTCATTACTTATAAAATTAAGCAAGACGTACTATAAGATCAGATGATGTCTGTGTTAAATAAAATAAAATTGAATTGAATTGAATTAGTCTGAATAGTTCTATTCATTTTCATGTCAAAAAATCTGTATAACTTTCAAACTAAAGAAAATGTGAATCCAAAAAACTCTGACTAAAAGAGTAAACAAGTGGAGCAGCAATTCTGGCTGTTATTCTCCACCTCACTCTAAGAGATTCTGAAATTCCAATTATTATTATTTGCACTCGATATATACTCAGGGACTTGACAGTCCCCAAAAGTCCCAATTTCATCAGAGTGGAATATGGCTGTGCTCTAACCAAACACAAACATGTGCTCCAAGCCAGCATCATGAATGGTTACAGAATGGAAAACGAATGAAGGAATAACAGCGACTTGGCAACAATTATTAAGGAGGAAAGGGACCGAGAAATCTCCCTTCACTGGTTTTGTTTCTCATCTGTCAAATAAGCAGACCGTGATTGCACAATACTTCTAAGGTTAAATTCACAATCCGTATTTTAGAGGTGGCACAAAACCCACTGGCCAACTACGCTAGCTTGGATGACTGGGTGTAAATGTTTGCCATTTAAAGTGATGATTCCACTAGAATAAGTAAGACAGTAATAAAATGAATTCTAGTGAGAGCTTGTGTCCCTACCCCACATTTTACTAATATAACCTTGTCTTTTAAACCTAAGTCTTGATTTGATTTATTTTAAATGGAAGCAGAATGATAGTAATGATATATAATGATAGCAAACAGAAATGCTGTCCCAATAGTGAAACATGAACAGTCTGTTCATACAATGAGCCCAATTTTGGCTTCAGCCCCAGCACTTTTTGACAAAGTGATGCATTAATTCCGTCAAGGTTACTACATTTTGATGCAAATTTGATCCAATGTCTCAAAATGTCACTATCAAATACATAATTTCTATAATAACCTATAATATATATCCCACGTTGAGTGCACAGCTGTCTCAAACTGTTTGATGTCAATGTGCAGATTAGATTTGTATTTTTTTAATGAATTGAGTGAAATGCCACTACTGAAACGTTTCAGTGTAGTGATCGACTTATCTGGCACCAATCCCGACGTTCCTAAAGGTAAACCATGCAAGGGATCCAAACATTGTTTTCAGTTATCACTTATGAATCCAAAATGCAACACCCGGACGGGAGAGGAACCTTCATCTGAAGGCTTTCAATGTTGTGAGATGTAAGTATCTCAAAGCTTGTTATCGCAAATAGCCTTGTGATGGACCTAGAGAAACATCATCCAGAGAGCTGCAGAGGAACAGGCTGCGACAGCCATACCTGCCATACACCAAACAGCCATTCACCCTGACTTCATTGCAGTTGAGGACACAGGTGCCCGGGAGGCTAAAGTGATGCAAGGTTTTGGGCGACAAACACTTAGTTTTTGCTTCAAATGGAAAAGGATGTTACCTTAATGTACCCACCTGGAAATGTTGGATTGCAGTTTAGCCATGTGGCGTATTTTCAGAACGTATTTTACGACTGAAAACAAATTTTGTTTTCAAACTTTCAACCTTAATATATCCAGGGTAGGAGATCTTTGAGATCTGACTAAGAAAAAAGCAGTCAGAGTTTCGCGCCACAAAATATTCAGCAACTCGTAATCAAGAGCGAAATAGTGAAAAAAGTTTTTTGTTATATAACTATTGCAACTTTTATCAAGCCTAATTTAATAGAACAAATATTTCCTTAATTTCTTCCGATATGCTAGCTTGATACTTAGGCTTTAAATATATCCCGGGGTCTTTTTAAGACAGTCTTTGGGTACCCATCCCTATTCATGGATGATACAGTAGGCCCTTTAATGGCTGGGTTTGCTAAGTAGAACAACCCACAGGAAAAACTAAAGAAAAAACTAAAAGTGCCAGTTTGTTTCATGGATGGATAATAAACATGGCATAACGTTCACTTTGTGACAGGGACATGCAGTGGGTGTCCATGGCGTATCTATACACAGTGTTTACATCCCGTTTGTATTGGATGGTGTCCAGATGTGGACAGAATCCATGCGGCATTCACCGGCAGCCATCTGCCAGAGGCTCAGTTGGGAGAGGAATTCTTCTTTACATGACCAGTTTTTTTATCTTTTAAATCGCTGAATGCAATTACTATTTGTTACAAATTACGTGGTTGAATTATACATGATGATGAGGTCAAAATGAGTGTTTATGGCGCTCAATCATGATGATGCACTGTGTGTCCATCATCTTTAGATAAAGAGTGATGGCCTCCTTGGTCTGAAACAGCTGAGTCTGCACAGTTGGCTCTGCTTCCACTCTAGACATCCGCTGGGAATATGGAGCCTAACTAAGACCGTCCTCATTTCTTATCAAAACGATATCTTTAAGACATCTTGAAGATATATTTTCATTCTGGTTAGACAAAATCTGATTTTTTTCCTTTTTATTTTAAGACGCACACTCATATCCACATCTTGTGTCTGTTTGTGCACGTTAATTTAATTAAAAATTCAAATTCAAAATGCCATATCACATTTCCTATCCAACGTACAGCCACTAAACCAGCCAAATAATAACCCAAAACATTCATTAGAAAATATTCATTTAAAAAAATACACTTTCAGCAGTCTTTAGCAATTAAATTCAATTTGTATAGCCCTTAATTACAATTACAGTCTCAAAGGGCTCACAGGTCATATTTGTATGGCACCCTCCTAGCCCTAGCCCCCCAGAGGGCAAGAAAAAACTAAATTAGCAACGAAGGAATCTTGAGTAGGAATGCACAGTGACAATCCCTCCTTCCAGGGAGGGTTACGATTGTAATTGCTGCCATTATTTACAAACATTCAAGCCACCATTTTAAATCATTTAGTTAATGAAAAAATTAGTCAAGAAGAAAATTCTTGTTGAATACACAAACACTTAAACACTCATCTACACCATCAGAAACACTCACTTATTCCATCCACTTATTCCACTTATTCCAACACTCACCCTCACATTCAGACGCAATCTCTGCAAAAGCAATAGGTATGAATCTTAAACGTCAATAACCTAAAATTAACATTTGGATGACTTCCAGAATAATTTATATGCCACAGTTGCTCAGCACCAGGAACTCAAACAAAAATTGAAACAGCAAAAAGAGACAAATAAACAAAAATATACAAATATAGTATACATATAAAGAACCTCATTCAGACTTATAAATAATGGGAATAAAGCCTTTTTTACCAACTGAATTACTTCAAAACCTATTTATTTCCCCTTTAACAGAAACTGTAATGCAGTCTATAATGGCAAAAATATTACCGTGCACAGTACATGAAAAACAACACATATCTTTTGGAAAGTCAATTAAACAACAAAAGGAAATAATAAAAAAGTGCTTTTCCTGCGTGAAACCTGCCTAAGAAAAATAGTCGTTTGTTTCAAAAACATTCTCAAGGGTGACTAACTTCTTACTCACTGCAGCCAACTTCAACAGAAGGCTTCATTGCCGTAAGGCCCATTGTAACTTCTAAAATAATAGACACATCAAAGTCCTCTCTGCGTCAGTGCGGAGACTGTGTGGGAGACATAATACAAAAGGGAGATGAGCTGCGAGGCCATCTAAGCGGCGGCAGTGGGAGAAGTGGAATGTCGTTCATTTCAGTCTTCATTTCACGCGGCCTTGATGAAACAAAACCACAGAGCGATTTCTCATTTGAAATCTTATTTTGAAAATCAAATCTCCTATTAAATCAACTGCCAAACAAATTGGGAGGTTAAGTTTCTTTCTTCAGCACATCTCTAGGTTCATATAAACTCAAATGGCCTTCAAAGCTGTTGTGTTGGTTTTGGACAAGGTTTGTTTGAAGCATATAGTTGACATTTAGTGGATTGAATCTGGACACAGTTAGCAATGACATATCCGGACAATGAAAGCGGATCTGCACCCTTAATAGTGTACAGGTAATGCGACCAATTGTCACTCTCACAAACTCAACAAATCTCAAAATGAAAAGATTTTTGCAGTACTTTGATCCCTGTCAAAAAAAGTTTCATTCTCAACTTGAACTGATGATTAATAAATACAATCTTTAACTTTAATACATTGGCTGATATCATGGCAACAACCAAACCTTATCATCTATATTTCTGTCTCCCGGGTATTCTGACCCTCTATTTGCCATCATATTTGTGTTAGCAGTCAGCCTTCGGTCGGCCGAGCTTCCCGGACTGCTTTATGTACCAATCCAACCAATCGCAGTTCAAGCAGCACCCGACTGGCCTGCCAAAACTGTTAGTCTCTTCCTCTTGGCTCTCGTGTACAACGAAAGTGTCACAAGAGAGCCTGGAAATTGAGGCTATCTCAGCGGAGCCATTTCTTTTCCTGTAATTTTGCTGGCAATTTACCCCTTCTAGAATCACGCCTCAAACACAACTGCTAGGAAGCAGTGGCTTCTCCAGCAACATTGTGGGGATGAACATTGACGCCAACGTCACCATAGCCGGTAAAAACAAAGCAAATGGTCACAATCCAACATGCTTCAATAGTAGAGGCTCCATCAAACTCAATTGGGTAGGAAATCAGGAGCAGAGAAAAAAAGTGTTTCCTTAATAATATTAGCCATATTATCTTTTTGAATCGACTCAGGTCTTTACAACAATGTTCCCATGAGAAGATATGCCACATGGGACACAAGGGGTGCAATGGACCAAAGACAGTATAGAGTAAATGAGTGTCTAAAATCAATGTTAAACAAGTTAATTATCTTTTCATTGTGCCTTTGTGATAATTGTCTGATGGTGGAGAACAATGCACAAAACAATTGTTTTAAATGGCATTATATTAATTAAATGTTGAACCATTCATGTAGTAAAGTCAATCTTCATCCAATTCTGATTTCCTAATGCGTATTCATAAGAGGATGTCCATGCCACGACAGCTGCCAACATCTACGATAAATTTGTTTTTCAGATGCATAATATATATGCAATATATAATATGAATTGATTTATTAAAATGATAACTGCCAAAAATAAACAGTGTTAATAATTGCTTATTTCCAAAAAACATTTCATTTTGTAATTTACACAGTGGCAGTAAATAGCCCATGCACAGCTGAAAAAGACAGAGGTTCTCATTTTATAACAGGGTTTCACATTCAGAGTAGCATCCAGTGGATAGGACTTCGTAGACTTTATTATATAATAGCATTATATTTTATATAATATGAATAAGAATGTTTCAACAGGAGTCAGAGAGAGAGAGAGAGAGCCTTCATAAAAATTCATAAAAATGCTAGTCTGTAAATACATTGGTTCATGATACGTGTTTGATTAGGAACCCCAGTACAGGACAAACTACAAATGACTGTGTTTTTTGCACACTCACACCGTGTGTGTGTGTGTGTGTGTGTCTGTGTGTGTGTGTGTGTGTGTGTGTGTGGAGATGGTCTGATAACTCAATGTGTAACAGGTGTGCAGCCTCACCCAGCCCCAGAGTCCAATCAGACTGGGCCAGGTGAGGCTGCTTAAACCAGTAACACACACTCCCAGGGCCACACACACCAATTCCTACTTTCCCTATTATGTGGGAAATATCACCACACTGAAAATACTTGGGTACTCATTACAGATTTGCTGTGCTTACTTTGTCATTACAATATGCATTGTATGCATAATGTGGAGGTTACAGAAGTTGACACCTGCATACCGACAACAAGTAGCAGGTGCTGTGCTGCGCTTTCAATGTATAAATTAATTAGCTGTACCATTTGATTCCCTTGCCGTCACAATGGGCCTTGCGTCAGGCTGTTTCGTAGATGCTTTAGTCCCGCCAGATTGCTGTCACAACAGTATCCTTGCAGGTCCCCAAGGCCTTTCTTGAAGGGGACCCACCTGACGCAATGGCTCCTCCAGATTATTGTATCGCCACAATGAGGAACCAATACCAAATTAAATCATAACCACTTCAATTCCTTCCCTGTTTACCCACATCTCAAAGTGTATCAGTGCATTACCAGGTGCCATTATCCGATTTTATCCAGAAATATGAGGTATTAAATAACCAGTCAAAGTTAGGCAGAGTGTGCAAAGCGGCCTGAACTGGATACCGCTTGCCTGTTCAAGTAATGTCGGCGCAACGAAGCCAATGGCAGTTTGCTAAACCTCAAATATAATAGGAAATGACAAGACAAATTATCATAGCTTAAAGGGAAACTCATCCAAAGAAAGAAAATTCAAGATAATAGATGTCATGTGAGGCTATGGCTTAATACAAAATGACAAATGAAGGTTTTTAGCATTGCAGCATCGTGACGACGCTGTATTTCCTGATCCACATGTTCCAAGAAACAGATTCCCTGAACGCACTTAGCTGCCTCATTCAGGGTACTTCAAAATAATAGGCATGTATTGTCTACATTTCTATAAATATGCTAATGCATGCCTTAGCATGCCCAAGTGGGTGTTTTATACTGCTGGTAATTGCGAAGATATTTTTAATAAGCGTCATCTTCATGGCAATATGCTGAAGGTTCGAAGTGGGACGGTGGAGACAGAGCGTTGTGTGGTGAGGGCGAGCGGGCACACCTTTCCCTTGCACCCTCTCTCTAATGTCCTTATCTGCTCCGTGCAGTGTGAGCTCCTTGGAACAGAGCCCCCATCCACTATGCTAATGCTAATGCCACAGAGCCGGGTGGGATTGAAGGCTACACGCTAATGCTCTGGGTGCAGACGGGCTAGTCTTAATGTATGGTATTACAGCCTGCACCCCCGTGGGGACTCAGCAGGCCTCACTGGTGATATGGCAGATGTGTCTTGTGTTTGTGTGTGCGTACATGTCGTGATTAAGTTATTGTGCTTCCGTCAAACAGGCAAACAAAATAGATTCTGCAATTGTCTTTAGTACAGATGGAAGGGCCCAGACAGGCCAGAGGATCATCAAAAGGCCCATCGCCTCCCTACGACATCATCTCAAGTTTTCCGGAGAGAGTAAAGACATTACAGTCACCGAGCCATCGTATAGTGGAGGGCAGGTTTAATATTCTAACAATATTTGTCTGCAGGATGCTTTTAGTGCCAATCCCTTGCATCAGCGGCAACCCCCACGATTGCTATCCCAGGGTAGCGAGGTTCTGATGTTATACAACATCAGAATGAGTCCGGACATTTTTTGACAGCAATGCATTTGCCGATGACGAGCAGCATCGACCGCAGGTGATTCTTATACCCAGACACATACATCCTACTGAGCCTAAGTGCATGAAGTCATCCACTGGTCTTCAGAGACCTGTTTAATTTAGCCATTTAGTATCTCCTTGCTGTCTGTTTTATTATCATGATGCACTGTGAAGCACCTTTTGGATTGTCCCAGACAAGGAAAGGGGCTATACACATGAAATAATGTATTATTATTATCATCTCATTCCTTATCTCTCTTTCATTATGTTGGCAGGTATGTTGGGGGAAACACCATTTGTAATAGTCATGTTGTATTATCATGTGTTGTTTATTCTGCACAACAGACAACGTTAGCCTTTGGATGCAGTTACTTAGAGGCATTCATTGTACTTGACAGCTCCTCTCCTATGATGAGGCCCCATTGATAAGTTTGAGTCTGGGATTCTGCCAGTGATTGTATGCATTGTGTGCACATCTGTCACTGACTGTAATCATGGACCCTTGAGAGAAGACATCCCTCGATGTAAATCAAATGATGCAATAAATACATTGAGGACATGATACACCTTTTCCGGCATATTGCATGGTTTACTGCTGGGTTTGTGACTGACTGAGTCCAAAAGTCCTTGGGATTTTATAGCTATAAACTTGCACTTAAGTGCCTACTGTACCAACCAAGCAGTCATTGTACTTGTACCAAGTCTATTCCCTCATGACCTGTTTTTTAATTAAATGATAACATTGGATAATTTACATTAACATTTAGGGAATTTAGCAGACGCTTTTATCCAAAGTGACTTACAATAAGTACATTTGTCTTAAGAAAGTGAACCAATATATCACTGTCGGTACAATAAGGATGTTGATAGAACCAACAATCACTAGGTTAACCCATTCCCTGTATTCAACATAGATAGTTATGATAAGATGTTACATAACTAAGTACTATAAGTATGACATACAATAAGTGTGTACATTAAGTGTCAGGACATACAACATACAACAAGTAGGAGGGGAGGGACATTCTCTACATAGCCACCCTGGCTATGTAAAGTCTAGGTGAACTCTGGACAGGGGAGTCTTGAGTCTTTTGCAGACGCTGCTGAAGAACTCTGCGGTCCTTACATCGGCAGGGAGCTCGTTCTTTAGATAATAATATACCAGCACTGTTAGGTCTGGCCATGACTTAACATCAATTATATTCTACTTAGCGCTTATTGTGACTTGGAAACTGATGGTGAAGGTTGCTCATCTACAAACTGGAAAGTAACTGGAAAGACACACAAAATGGGTAAAATATTGCATCAAGTGTAGGAATAGTGTTTCCCACAATTCCTTGTTTCTGCTGTAACGACACAATCCTTTCCAGAACTCTAATCAGTCTAGTAGTCTAAGTAGTGACTTAATTCAACATGTAGGCCCATAGAGGCTATAAATAATATACAGTATAACAAGCAATAACAAGCTACAGTGATTAAATGACAAATTGTATTTATTTGTTGTATGTTTCCACTGTGAAGCGCTTTGAGTGCCTAAGTCCAATTTATTATTATTAAATGACACATAAATAAATACATTTTGCCCTGAATATAAGAAGTATCCACCTGAGGTTACATCATTCTGAGGTCCAGAAATTGCCTCTCCAAATGTATTCCACAATGATTAAACTAACCCTAACCATATGACTAGAAAACCAAACATTATACCTAATTCTATTTGACTTAAAATGTACCTGTACTATTCAAATAACAGGTTTCATTGTTGAGGAATAGGCGGTAATGTTGCTTTGATAACACAGTAGCAAGACATTGATTTTTAATTAAATATCTAGAAGCATGAAATGGTAATGTATCCATTACTGTAAAATATTCACCATTGCATCACATGCCTGTAAAGAAGGCTTGGACATCATAATAAAAAGTAAGCTAAGAAAAGTTATAGAACTTTGCAACAACACAACTTGAGATGATAGACAGGCTCATATCATAATACAAATATCATATTGATTTGTTCCAGGGATACCAAACCCAATATCTATGTCCATGTATTGTGCCGTTGATGGCTGTAATACATCAATAGTTTAGAGGGAAGCTTTTGAGCCACTGTCACAATTCGTACAACCACAAGGAAATGGCCAGGCTTCAGTTTTTGCACTACTCAGGGTGAATCCTGAATGTATTGATCCTTTTATTAACTTATTCTACACCCAAATATCGCCTCTGCTGCACATACTCAAAGGTACTGAATCAAGTGAGTGGTAATATTTATTTTTAAAAAATAATGTTAAAAATGATAACATACATTTATTTCAGCCTGATACAATTCTTGATCAAGTTTTGAAATATCTGTAAGAAAATAACTGAAAGAGATTAAAAAACATAAATAAATAAAAAACAACAACAATTCTCATTTACCGTTATCCCTTTACAAAAAAGTGTGCTGAAAAAGGCAGGCCCAATCCATTGCGTAATCTGTCGTCTGGAGAAAACTTGTTTTGCGTATTTGCAACTATTTAACAGGCCTAGAAATGCAAAACCCCCAAAATATTGTTGATCCCTTGTGTTTCCTTTTGAGCTGTAACCCAGTTATCTCTCTCTTCCTATAGACATTTCCATTTCAAAAAGGCTTTAAAAGATAACTTGCACCACATTACCATAAGGCAGGATTGGCTCTTTTATATAACTCACTCAAGCAGAGAAAGATAAAAAAAAAAGAACCACACAAAAGGCATTTTTTTTCCTATTTTTTTTTTTTTTATTCCAGGATTTAACCTCTTTATATAATTGATTGCATTTATGTAGCGCTCTTCCAGGTACCCAAACGCTTTACAAAGTGAGTATGTATGTGTGTGCGTATGTGTATGTGTCTGTGGGCGGGGGGGGACAATCAGGTACACCTCAGCCACCACTTCCAGTGTGTAGCACCCACACGGGTGATGCACAGCTGCAAGAATGTGCTAGAACGCTCACCACACACTGGCTGTTGCAGTGGTGAGGTGCGTAGTGATGAAACTATCCAATTAGAGACCGTGGGGATGATTAGGGGGCCATGTTGGAACAAGAGCCGGGTTGGTCATTTGGCCAGGACACCAGAGTTACCACCTCTGCTCTTGTGGTGAGTGCCTCTGGATATTTAGTGACCACGGGGATTTAGGACCATGGCTTAGCGGCTCATCCCAAAGACGGGTATATGCCTGGTTACTTCTTAGCCTTGGGTCATGGCAGCGTCCTAAGGCTCTTTCACACTGGATCAGGTGTCGCAGCGCTTACCGTAAACTGCCATGGCACTGATGTAGGTGGGTTACTTCATTGACCATTTGTGTGACATCATTGTGGGAGCATAAGTGGATGATGGAAGGGGGGCGAGCAGGCCTCGGCTGGGGATTCTCCCCAGCCTCAATTTTGGTGTTGAGGGAATGTGGGATTGTGTGTGGATGATGGGCTGGTTTAAGCAGCCTCACCTGCCAGATTCTGATTGGACTCTCTGGCAGCTGGGAGGCTGCACACACCTGTGCATTGAAAAATCTATTTGCACAGGTTGAACCAGCCTTCACCACACACCCTCAGGGGAGAGATCTCCTGCATGAATGGAAAAATGGAAGCGCCACAAAATGGAGCACCATTGTCTGCAAAATTACAATCGACCAGATTTCCAACACCACCCTGCTTCCTCGTCTGGAGGAGCCCAGTTACATTCTCCTTTAGGTGGAGTGCGGCAGCCACCTAGGTGGCGTGTAGCATTGCTCTTTAACTGCAGCATCGGCCTTGTTATTGTAGCTTTTGTTACAGTCATGTTGTTAACTTAAAGCACTCCTTCATGGCAGCGTGGTACAGCTCTGGAACGACAACATGGCGATCAGTCCCTCTTCCGTCTTCACCGTTGCCCGGTAAAAACCAGAATGCTACAATGCTAACATAACAAGGTACACAAAGTTCTTCTTCCCCTGGGACGTCTTCTCGGTCTGATTGCCGGCTGATTGGCCATCGCAACGTGACGTCTGGTTGCGTTTCTCCAAAAATGTTATTTCTTCAACATTTCGCCGCTGCATCCCTTTTTGTCAACGGCATGCGGCCGTCACGGCCGCAGCTGAAACACACCAGCCCCACAACGGTGCATTGTTGAACTGGTGGTTTCACCGCAACGCCTGATCCACTGTGAATCGGCCCTTAACATTACTCTAAACTGATGGATGTCTGAGGGAAGTGTTGGCTGAAGTTTGTCATGGGGGGTTGGGG
>JAOPUA010000044.1:17430774-17444214 GCA_027122455.1 Trisopterus luscus
GTGTTTGTGTGTGTGTGTGTGTGTGTGTGTGTGTGTGTGTGTGTGTGTGTGTGTGTGTGTGTGTGTGTGCGTGTGTCAGAATGTTTACAGATTTACGTGAGATTTCCAAATTATAAAATGTTGGTTTCCCCTCCTTTTTATTTGCATTTAACTATTCTTCACCCAATAAAATATTCATGGCTTTCATTCAATATTGACAGGAGAACTAATCATCCAAATCATCACATTGACAATGAATAAAAAACAAGTTTAAACAATTACTAAATATAATGGTAAAATATCATTATTCACTTTTAAATATTGTTCTATATCAATTGCAGAAGATGAGTATATTGGTTGCATAAAATAAATAAGCTAAATAAGCTTTTC
Organism: Trisopterus luscus; assembly: GCA_027122455.1. NCBI lineage: Eukaryota > Metazoa > Chordata > Actinopteri > Gadiformes > Gadidae > Trisopterus > Trisopterus luscus. The sequence continues at coordinate 17,431,144 of JAOPUA010000044.1, forward strand.
AAATATCTTGATGAGGCTTTGAATGAACGAAACTATCATCTTAATTTAATGGAGAAAAGTCTATTTTGGTTCACTAATGTTCCCCATTAGAACCGGCAACAAAGTAATTGGCTTGGATATATGAAGCTTATGATTAAGTTGGTTGAGAACATAACACATCAGATGCTACATTCTGTCTCAGTTTTGAATTTGAAAGAGATGTTGATTTTTTAAAATGATGGAACATGTTGTTCTTTCCAGAAGAAAAACATCACTCTTGGATCCGCTCCAGACAAAGTACATTAGCATGATACTTCGATATGCCAGGAGGGCAATCACAGATTGCAAGCTAAAAGTTGAATATTGTATAAATGTGCACTACGTGGCTTTTCTACTGCTGCTATTCAAACCATTAAAAATAAGTTTCTCAAGAATAAAACCAGCCATCCAGGAGTAAATTCACCCAGGGAATTCTTCTCTATATTGTTATGGTCCACCTTTAACCCCCAATTGTTAAAAAAAAATGATATGTAGCTATAACTGTAGCTTTAACTCCAGCCACAAGAGGTAAAACTTACATAATGCAAAATGCAAAACATACATAATGCAGGCTTAGTTCAAAAATGAGTCAATTATATGGATATAAGTACATAGATGTATGTTTCCTATTTTTTCAGATGCCCTTATCTTAAACATACATTTTTAAAGGGGTAGGTATGGGTTTAAGTATATTGCTCAAGCATGCCTTAAAGCTGCACAGATTGCAGTATTGACCCAGAACCATTTTGATGGGAGTGAACTCAATGTATGTTATATACTATGTATTTTTTTTTTCTATCCTCACTTCGTCTTGGTTTCCCCACTTACTATAAAAAGGGAACCCGATTTTGAAATAATTTGCATTTGATTTAAAAGACGTAATCCTGAAACCACTGGTTCAAAGTAAAATGGCTGAGGAAAGTTGTTCTTATCGCGCCTTGACAGACTGACACAAAGTCAACATGGCGCCGGCACACACATTTGTCTTATCTTTCCCCGAGTTAAGTGAAAAATTGCCGGGCTGTTGAACAAGATTGAGTGACTTTGTTTCTGAAGTTTTAATCAGAATGTGTAATTTAGTGAATAATTAAATTAGTCTCATCACGGACATATGAGGATGTATGTTACGTCAGTGAAACGATAGTTAGGACCACATCTGTTCAGTTCAACATTGTTCTCCTTTCGCTGTTTTCCCTTCATAATGAAATAAACTCTGGTCATTTGTTTTTTCTTTTGTGTTTCGACACCTGTACGGAGTTTCACCAGCAAAGAGATGATCCTATTTTGCCAGTGGGCAATAAAAACAAAAAACAAAATGGGTATCTGGTACATAATGTTGCTTTGGCCTTCAGCTGCTGTTAAAAGTAATCATTGCCGTAGGTTTTCCATCTTGTACTTTAGTTTAGTACTTAACTTGAGTAACTGATATGAAGGTGCATCATCTGTCAGCATCTGGGATGAATAAAATATAATCTTATATCGCATGTTTTTCATAGTTCCACCAATTGCTTTCAACTCCATCCACACCCTCTTAAACATGTGATCACACTGTGTGTGTGTGTGTGTGCGTACGTGCGTGCGAGTGTGCGTGCGTGCGTGCGTGCGTGCATGTGAGTACAATTTCCTTCCTCCTCACTTGGCTTAATGTCTTCAATGTCCTCTTTATTCCTTTACGCCAGCTAGTCTGACGCAGTCTGTGGCTTTGGCTCCCGCCCTTCTGTTTGCATTAAGGACGGTTGCTGCAGCCGGCCCTTGGTCCACCGACCTGACCGCTCCGCCCTTCACTCCTGTCCAGACCAGGACCGCTTTTGCAACACAAGAGTCACCAGAGAGACTGCAACTGGACGCCACACGCCAGCTAATAATCCACGGACACTGCAATGAAAGGGGTTGCAAACAGTGTGAAGGAAAGTGTGAAACAAGGAAAGATTTAAGAATAAAGACAAAGAAAGAAAGAAGACAAAGGTATAATTGAGGAATTGATTGATGGTGTTGCGGGGGTGTGAGGTGGTGGAGTAGTGTTGACGCTTGTACGCTTGTGCATGTGGCTGTGACCATATGACAGACAACAATCTCTACTCTACTTATGTACCTAAAGAGAGAGACAGAGACAGATAAGGGCGAGAGAAGCAGAGATACAGCGTAATAATAGGTTTTTATGCTGACCTATGCTTCGGAACAGCTTGCACATTTAGCAGACTGCGAGCAGTAATCTACTTTGGCCGACGCAACATATTTAGTTATTAGCAAAAATGTATTGTGTTATTTTCTGGTTTGTTTACCTGCTCTGGGATTATGTAAATTATACTGTATTATTTGACAACTGCAACGAAAACGGTAATGCATGGTGTGTTCACACATTTGAGTTCCAAAATGATGCAGGCACACTAGAAAAAGTGCATCTATACAATTGTTTGTAGTTGTTAGAGAAAGCTAGCTATATCCCCCACAGCGTACTTCCGATATAAATATAGGTTTGAATGTGTGTGCTAATAGAAAGCCAATACAACCAAAAGATAGCTTTTTTTATATGGAGGCAATGTCGCTTTGTTATGTGTCTCCGTTTCCCTTGGACTGCTCAATAGCCTCTGTGAATTGGCTGTTGTGCACCCCTTTTCCCGCTTTAAATCACAGTTGTTGGTCTGGTTCCATCGGGGCCCAACGGTTGACAGGTTGTCCTTGTACGTGCGTGAGCAGCTCAGGCAACCTAACATGCCGCATAAAGAATGAAGCCCAGACTCCTTTCTGTTTTGTCTCCTTGTTAGTCGAGTGTACTGCGTAGTGTATGGACCAAAGACCCGCTCCGTTCCGTCGGGTGAATAACTACTCGTGGCTAAAATCCACAGGTTGAATCTAATTGAATCGATATTGATATATGTGTCCTTTGGCTTTTGTTCAATATTACTGTACAGTACTGATATACTGTGGCTTTTAGAAGGTGAATGTGTCCCCAAAACGTACTCTCTAAAGCTGCAATGACTTGTTTGATGAAAAGTTGGTGCGTAAATGATCTGGTTTGCCCACCAAGTTAAATGTTTTTTGTAAGATTGAAAACAAAAAGGACATCCCCCCTATGTGAGAGCCTCAATGTGTGATCTCTGTTTTCACATCTGCTGTTTGACATCCTTGAATGTTGTATAAAATGCTTGTAAGTATGTCGCTCCCTTCTTTAATCAGCAAAATAGTTGTGAGTGGCCTGTAAACTAATCAGCTCGTGCTACTTGAGAGATTCCTTAGTAATCCTGTGTTGTACAAAGGCTTTACACATTGTTCTTTGCTGTCTGACTTGAGTTGTTTGTTCCAACAAGCATGAAGGCCTGATAGCTTTAAGCAGAAGACATATGAAGGGGGGAAAGCCACGCATGCACATGTTTTGATAATTTGAACACTGAATTTGCTCAGGCCTGAACCTCTTTCAAAGCACTTTTCTCAACCACGGAATGAGACAGTTGGAACAAAGAGAATAAGAGACAGATTGAGGGAGCGAGAGAGAGAAAGAGATAGAGGAAAAATTTTTGAGGATGATGAATCACCAAATAAAAAGCAGAGGAAGTGCAAAATAGGCTGTACCCTTCCTGTGTTGGAGTAATTTTTCTTCATTGTGGGCTATGGACTTTGGAGAGAATCAGCTCTTTGTCGGAGGCGGGCAGCATTATTTCCAAGTGAGTGGCTTCACTTGGTGGAGAGGAAAAGGTCACTGGCATCGCTTGCCACAGGGGCGGGGAAGGCTACAGCTATTTTTATTCTTTCTATTCATTAGGGATGTTGACAGTCCTTAAGACACACTGAGCTTCAATGGCAATAAACAACACTTGAGGACAAGGCGCAACTAAACGAAAATTAAGTTACTCTATCAATGAGCTACTTACTTCATTGACATTGTAATTGACTGGTGTTCACTTCTGGTAAAACAAGAGACAAAGACATTGTAATTGACTGGTGTTCACTTCTGGTAAAACAAGAGACACAGATGTAACAATGTTACGAAGTCTGAGCAGGATAAGCTTTCAGCCATTGAAAAACAAAGACTGGCCTCGATCTACTTCATTGGTAGAAAGACGGAAGTCGGTATTTCAACATAAATTCATATATATGATATATTTGGTCCTGACCTAATTTTGATGTTTTATTTCGAAACCCGTCATATTTACAGAGGATTTACACTCATGAAAGCAGATTGTTGATTACTTTCAAGTGTGTACCGATATTTAAACAGACATCATAATAATCAACCGCTCAACCGATTTTTTTCCCTGACTATTTAATCACAGTCCATTTAAGATATGATCAATTTAATAACGGATGTCAAGAAAAACAAATTTTTTCGTGTGTTAACGGGGAATGTATAACAGAAAGAGAGCTCCAACAGGCGGGAACGCCGACAATCTATTCCTGGGGACAGCGTCCATCTGTCTGCCATCTGGCCATGATCGAGCACATTTGTCCACTTACATTGGACGCAGATACGGCTCCATAAACAGCTCATGCCCAGCGCCTCTTTATCCATGCACAAACACTGCTTAGGTGTTTAAGCGCTGCTTAATTGTGTTTCACATTTGGTTTTGTGGTCTGAAAGACACAAGATCAAAAGGCAATGTCATGTTTTTTAAAGAAATGTTTGACGCGATTTGCTCTGATCAATTATGTAGATAGCAGTTGAGGGTCCACAACCGTTCGAGTAAAATTGCTTCACGTTGGATGTTTTTTTGCATTATCAAACATTGACAGTCCTTTTTTGCTTTTGAATTGATCATTCTCCTGTTCTGACTATGCCGGTGTTCTCAGTGTTCTCACTCGCCATAGTCGTACTGTGTTCCCTTTGAAGGTGGCACAGTTGTTCAACACCTACCGTCTGAACTCCTGATGGGAGGTCAATTCTCACTGTCTTGCCCTTGGAGTTACCCAGCACGTTCTGATCCAACGAGTTCTGCGATAACATGTTCAGAAAGAAGTTCACATTTTGACATGAACATACCTTAATGTACTATTACTGCCAGACTCCTACTCTCTGGGTGCAGCCAACAGTCAATTATTCATTGTAGTTGGCCTCTGGCTTCAAAATAGCATAGATAGGTATGAGTGAATTATACATTACGCAAAATGTGTTACATTGAAAAAGGTGAACCAATTTGAGTTGAAAACTGTATTTTGCTTGCCTCGTGAGACCGTCCTGATACTCACCACCTTTGCGTTTCACAATGAATAAAGGTCTGACCTTGGCTGGGCAGCTGTGCTCTCTTCTCTCTCGCTGAATTCTGTTCCAGTAAAAAACGTTTAAAATAATTCCATCTGATTCTGCAGACTCCCTTTAATCTTTTTACTTGTTATTCAGTCTATTTTAGATGAAAACTGTTTTGATTGGTCCATATATTGCTACTTTCCTTGGGCGCTGCCATTGATTATTCCTCCTTTGGAAGACTGCAGCGCTCCTTGTGTTGTCGTGGACTGAAACTCCCTCCCCCGGGCGCTGATTGGTCCTTTAACTCCAACAGTATCGAGGCCAGACCGATCGGCAGAAAGAAACAGAATGTGAACCTGTGAGATTGGGATGGCCTCACAAGGCTGGTCCCTGAAGGAATGTATTAGAGAAAGACGGGGTGCTGTCAAACGACAATTCATAGTTGTCATCAAAGCTTGGTTTTTATGCTGTTGTCCTTCTGATCATTTGGTGAAATCACTAAAACATGTAGCAGCTTGATTAGAATTAAACCAGTGTGAGACTAAAATAAATTCCTTCAACTTATATCATACACCCTTATAGATTTTTTTGTTTCTCCAAAGTTCACAGTTTCCATTCAATTTGAGGCTGTGTTTGTGGCCCTTTGCTATAATACCAAAGAAGTCCAACGCTACACTGAAAGCATTATTTGGCTTGAGGCCATATTGAAGACACCCTTTAATCCAGGGAAGAGCTATTCTATTAACACAATTCCTCCTGCGGTGAGGCGGTCAACAGGTTACCACCAGAAATCAATTGGCTGCAAAACCACCACACCCTCTGTGTGTTCGTGAATAACAATGCTTCCTACACCCCCAGGAACATCACAATGGATCTTCCTATTGAAATCAGGATTTAAATGCACGGCTAAGCATCGACCATGAGCATAGAGGTCTATCTATATTCCTCCGCTGCCACTGAGAACACACATACACAGTACAGGCTGAAGTGCCGTCATGTCCACCGTTGGCCTATGTCGGGGGGGGGTTACACGATCCTAGCAGGCATCTGCAGGACCTAGGACGACACCACTTTGGCAGTGAAACGCATCATTTGGTCCAACCATTAAACTGCAAATCATTGACTATTGTCGAGGGATGTTGCGCCCTGGGTCGTGTAAATAGTGGGGTGAACTTATAAACGGAAAAGCATTTCATCAATATGGATATAGAAGGTCCCCAAAGGGCAGAACTGGAAGCTAACTGTCGTAAAGTGAGCCAAGAATGAGCAGATCGACGCCGGTAGCTTTAGTCTTTCAGCCGCAAAACACAAAACACAAATATTTATTATCTATCAATAATGACTTAATAGAGCAAATAAAGAATTGATGATTTGCATGGCTCAACACTGCAGCGTTTCAAATTGAGCATGATGTTCATGTGTTGACTGGGAGGAGGTCACATCGACACCACTACCAGTAACCTAATGTTCAGCAAAAAGCATTTGTTTGTGCATATACACATGCGGGGGATGGACAACCACTGAGATAATTGCCTCCAGGCAGAATGCCTGTGAAAGGTTTCCACCTCCACGACCACGTTCACCTCAGCTCCTCCTCCTCCTCTGAAGTTGACAGCACCGCTCACCAACTTTTTTTGTTTACCCACTGACAAGTTTCGCATACGGCCAAGCAATTCTGGCTGCGCCCCACAAAGTCGGAACATAGACCATCATTTAGGTGGCATTTAAGCAACCTGCAGTGATAAGTCGTTTTCTTCCTGATATGACAGACTACATATTTATTTGCAGTCAATTCACTTCAAAGCTCTTGGCATTCAAAGGGTGAGGAGGGAAAATATACATTATTTATTCAGCCCTTAATGTCAAGATACTACAAGTCAGGCAGTGCCTCTAATGGCAAAATAAAATGGCATGGAAAAACTCTTACTAGGTAACTCAATATCGGTCTTTAAAATGTATGATATAAAACATTGACATTGGGCAATTAAAACAGGTACTACAGTTCAAATTGACAATCTTGGCGAGAGTTGTCTTTGCACCCCCCTCCCCCCTTTGGACACTGAACGAAAACGAGGGCTTTCCTCGACTTTCCTTAATCTCTGATGAGGTTTCATGGTCGTTTTGTGATGGGGTAGAGTACATTTGTTACCAATAGAACCTTTAAGATCGATATTGATTTGATTATGTTGTTGAAAATGTCTCTTCATACCTTTGAAGTCACATCCCTCTAAAAAACGCTGTTAAATCTGAAAGAATCAAATAGATATCAATGTCCTTCAGGCTGCCTAAGGCTTGTCTGCCACTGTGGGAGGAAACAAACATCCAACAGATCCAACAGTGTGTCACATGACGTGCGGATACAGTGTGTGTGACAGACAACACAATAACTGTGATGAGAAGGGTGGTGATTAAGTGATGATGATGATGATGATGATGATGATGACAGTAATAGTGTCAAAGCGTCTTTCTTTACAGTGGCTTCTCGAGCCCAGAGCAACAATCAGTAGCAAACCAAGCCGTTATTCTCCCACAGGTTCGCAGTGGCCACGGTGCAGTAGATGTTTCTTTATTATCACGATTATTATTATAAACGATGATAATATTACAGGTTTTACGAGCTACTAGCAGGGTAGGAAACAGCAGTACACCTTACATATATGGTAAGCAGCGAATAAATAACAACAATAAGAGATACATTACAAGATGACACGGCTTAGAATAGTGGACAATCAAATATAGGAAATGGGATATAATTTGGTATTCCTAATGTTTCCCTTGAAAATTACATCCAAGATGATTTGCCCACCAATTTTATTGAACAAATAAAGGATTGTATTCAGGCAAATAACTTGATTTGGTTTGTAAATCGGACTTCATTTTATTTGGCACTTGCTGGGAAAGCCCTAAAAAAACTCAACAAAGACTGTTGCACTCGCACGATTTTGCGCACGGAAGCGACATCGCCAACAGCTGCAGCGATGACAATGAAATTAACGTGTGTAGAGGGCGGTGATGAGGTCCAAGCTTAATGCACCGCTCGCACCCAAATGACTGAAACAAAATGGAATCCGAATGGATTCTGTGCCATTAAACTTCCCGCTCAACATCTGTCAATATCCCTAGGCTGCCCCTTCATTCCCTCTCACTCCGAAACCACCCTCGCTCTGGAAGGAGTTAAAATGCAGTTGAAGGCGGACAGGCTTTTTAACGTTTGGATTGCATCTGACCTGGAAAGTTGTTCCTAATCCAGATATTGTATCCCTCAAACCGGGCGGCTGGAGGGGCTTTTTCCCCATAGTTTTGTTGCTCTCTCTGTGCATTCAACCCGTTGCTGATCCATGTGATCCATGAGTTCAACAGGAGTTCAAGAGACAAGAAATGAATTACATTTTCTTGGCTTAAACGCATAGGAAAGTACCAGCCTCTTTAGTCCACACATGACTCATTCGATTGTGGGATCTATATGCATGTAAAAAGAGGTACAATATAATTTTCTCAAAAGCAGTATTGGTTTTGGCTCATCTCATGGTTACATTTAATGTACACTGCACAGAACTAAAAGGGATATAACAACATCCACTATGGCTAGGCTTGGGCATTCACATGTTGTAGAAACATGTTTATGGCACACTATATAGTTAGGGTATCGTCACAAAATCCAGATATTTTCTTTTGCTGGTACAGAAAGAAATGGAGAAACAGTTTATAACAGACACAACAGAACAGAAACGTTTATATTTAAACATGAAGTAAAAATGTTTCTTGTTTCTAAACATATCATATTACTTATGAGTAATCCAAATTGTTTTGTGAGCTATCAAAGTGAAAGCCTGTTTGATAAACTAATATGAATAGGATGTGGCTTGCCTTGGCCAATATATCTCCCTTCTATGCCACATACAGTAATTATTATCAACATAATCTGCATGATTACAATTTCATGTGTTCAGCATAGAATTAGTCCCACCACACTGCACTGTTGATAATAATGTGCACTAATCACCACCTATACTGAACAACTAGAAAGAATTAGCACAATGAGAGCGTGATCTCCCTTTTCACTGAACAAATCCGCTAATTCAACTAGCCAGCACATCAATTATACATCAAGTAAACACATGCCCAGTGGCTTGGATCCAGTGGCCTGATTCATTGCCCACTTCACCCTCCTTCTTGGACAACACTGGACTAAACAACAAATGTTGTCTTCCGCCACTACGGTTATTATTATGATTACAGCTGTGATAGCTTTGAAACAAAAATATATCTCGATCTAAGAGATGTAAAAAAAACACTTGCCTGCATATTTTATTATTCTCCCCCAAGCACTTTTCCTCATTAATCCTTGCACAAACAAACTGGACAACAAGCCCTTGTAGGCAACACAACACTCACTTGAACGGCTGTAGCCTCTCCGGTGTGATCAATCCATCGCTTTGTAAAAGGACGGCCACGTTTCTTTATGAAATACAGAGCATTTCTCAAGCTCCTTAAGACTGCAGAGGCAGAGGGCTACACCTCCAAAGGCTTTGAGAGTATCCTTTATAAGGGATCTCCTGTGTGCCGTAATAATGCCTGTCCGTCAACAGATGTGGCAGGCTGTGCCTGTTTAGCTTAACCAATACTAGTGAGATATCATGGGTGGCTTTTGTACACTATTTTCCAGATTTACTAGATATGATCAGTATCAAGCATTTTGCCCTGGATTTCATGCAAACCCCACCAATTATTTAACCCACACTAATGCAATACTGATCTTATTTTATTATATTGTATAGACTTACTAGTCGTAGACCAATTACAAGTTGCAAAGCACATAGTCGATATCTGTATACATACTGGATAGAACAAAAGACATCCAAGTTCACAAAGATCTGCCAATCAAGCACTTCAAAACAGTGTGTACTTGTCACGCTTGGATGTAACGCTGAATTGTTGGACTGAAAGTTATATATTCTACTTATTGCATCATCTGTGACAGGCATAGTTAGAATATGAATTGACATAAAGGTCAGGCCTCAGCCTAGTTTCTCCACCCTGTTAAAGTCTTCGGTTTGCCATTGGGAGCATTTCTATGCCTCAACTACAACACACTGACAAGCCCCCCCTCTGCAAATCAACAATTATCCTGCAGAATCCCATGGTGCCTAAATTCACCTTATGCAATCTAGCATTGCAGTTGTTTTACAATGCCATAAACACAGTATGTGTCCGTGTGTGTGTATGTGTGCCTCGGAGCTATTTCCATCTCTAAATCCCCATTAATAAGAAAAGCCCATGTGTTTTAAAACCTCTCGAAAATACACTCCCATATTCTCCCACACACACACACGTACACACACACACACACACAGCATGAGGCTCAGACATTAAAAGGACATTCCCGTCGGCTAATTCTAGCCAAGCTTTTGAACCGTTCGCAAATCAGATAGGGTGTCAAACACTGCAGAGCATCCGGGCCCACGCTGCAGCTCAGCATGCTGCCAGTTCTTACTTGACTACACAGGCAAACACAATCTTCATTTTACCCCTCAACCCATCCCTGCATTTAGATTTATTTAACTTTGCAAAGGTCAAGATTGGCCACCGTCCTTACAGCCAATGGAATTAGAGAACAGAAAACCGAGGAAGCGACCTTGGGTATCTGTGTTGTTTTTAACATCCACAGTTGGCTCCAAGTCTGCATAGATTTGGAAGTGGAACCAAGAAGAAGAAATGACACGGGGGGAACCCAAGGGAAGCAGCGGACTCCCCTCCAGACAGATCTGGAGCTGGGAGATGTTCACTCTGGCCCTCTGGGGAACACACTTTAAATGGACCTCTGCTTTGTGAGAGTGTGGTCTGAGGGAGAAAAGGACGACAGAATCATGTTTTCATAATTGTGCTGGACTGGCAAGAAAAACTACTTGAAAACCCTTGAAATAAAGGTAGGGGGGTAGCAAGTGTGAACTGAATCACAGTTAATCTACTGAATGTCAACGGGCAGTAAGTCACAATCGGTTTAAGTTTAGTATTGAGCAAAAAATGACTTGTGCTTTGAAATGCACCGGTGATTTCAAAAAGAAAGCTCATTGCCAGCCAAAACATTGTGAACCGTACTCATTTGTTACTTTGTTTGTTAGTAATATTCAATTGAACGTCTCTCTTGAAGCTCAAAGCTAAGCTCCAACACAGCCACGGCTAAAGAAAACAAGAGATAAACTGAAGAGGAAAACAACATTGTTGCTGTGTGTGTGTGTGTGTGTGTGTGTGTGTGTGTGTGTGTGTGTGTGTGCGTGTGTGCGTGCGTGCGTGCGTGCATGCATGCATGCATGCATGCGTGTGTGTGTGTGTGTGTGTGTGTGTGTGTCTGCATCCATGTGTGTGTGGCCAGTGGGATAACTGAATCTTTCCAAAGCAAACTTCAAGCACAACAAGCAAGACGAATAGATACATCACTGAATCATGCATTTTAAATGCAGGCCATCAACATGATTTGTGATCTCTTGGCTTACCTTCACAAAAAGTAAGAAAAAATGCAAGAACAGCTGAATTTCCTCCCAATAGATTCAGGTTGACGAATTAGGAACGTTTGCCAGCATCCCCTTTTATCAAACAGTACTTTCTATGTACCAAAAACATTTATGCAGATATTTTTAGAATAAGGCAAGCTGTTCTTAGTGTATGAATTCTGCCGTTGCCACAGTTTTGCCAAGGTTTTATTTTGACTTCTTACCATAAATATGGAGCTTTTAAGCTCATTTTTGCAATCCCATCATGCACCAACTCAAAAATAAATATTCTGTTAATGAGTGATCAAACACAAAATGGAACTGAATGTCCCTGTCCCTTAATGGGATGTTATCATGTCCATGTTGCCAGGTATCTATTAACCCTGCCCACTCTCCATTCACTTCAAACCAGGTAAAAATAGCAGTGGAGGCATCATGGTGAATCCAGTGTGCTAAAATTGGTTGGGGTTAGTTGTTGCTTGTGTTGGCCCGACACTGTCTGTTTGTATGACACTCAATAGCAAGTTGTATGGAAACCTGTTCAAATGACACCGTCTCTATACATCATGACCCTATCTATGGGTGTTGTTCAGAATGTTGGACTAGCCACTGAACCCCAACAACAGCTTTGTGTGGGTGCTACGATGACACCACTCTGATAAGGGTGCGCCGCTGACTATTCATGCTTTTCATCATGTCTTCAGTTCCTTTGAGGTACGAGGAGGACAGGATAAGTGTTTCCAACCATTGTGACTGGTATTGAGTTGTGAATCTTGAGGGTAGCAGATCAGTCTAAATGATGATACAATTGAAGGTGTTCAAAAACTTTGGCAAATAAACCCCCCACAAAACATACTTTGTCCTCACACAAAACTAATTAAATCACAACAGTGTTTTCCAAAACACTATATTCACAATCCAACATTGCCAATCAGACCGTTATACAGCAAGTACAAGATCGACTTGGCTAGAGTGTTCCTGGCTCCTTTTTGAAACTCCAATATATATTTTCACAGTGAAATCACAAAACAATTACGCCATTGTCCTTATCCATTATCCAAATCTCTTTTAGATAGGTCTGTCTCTTTTCTGTGTCTGCCTGAGACTCCGTGTTCCATGCGTGTCCCTTAAAAGGCCCCTAGGTGGGAACAAACTATTTTGAGCACCAATATTGCAGTGGCGCCCTGTGCCCGTGTGACTGACAGTTGGGTGTGAGAGTAGCAGAAAGGCTTAATGTTGCCTCTGGATGATCTGCCAATCAGAGCCCTTACCAACTGCTGTTTTTCCCTGGCCATTGTTTCTGTGTGTGCCTGTGTGTGTGTGTGTGTGTGTGTGTGTGTGTGTGTGTGTGTGTGTGTGTGTGTGTGTGTGTGTGTGTGTGTG
>JAOPUA010000044.1:17896367-17914047 GCA_027122455.1 Trisopterus luscus
AGAGAGAGAGAGAGAGAGAGAGAGAGAGAGAGAGAGAGAGAGAGAGAGAGAGAGAGAGAGAGAGAGAGAGAGCACTTGAGGGCGAGTGAGAGCTAGATAAGGATGGAGATGGAGAGAGATAGCTGCGTCGATTGTACCTTGGCCCTGGCTAGGTCTATAAACGATGAGCAGTCCGCCAGATAGGAGGTGATTGGAGTGTCTGGAACATCCAGTATGTTCACCGTTTTGTAGGTCAACTGGTCTGGGAACAGATTCCCCACACCGTACGCCACATTCAGCACATGGGACACCTGGGAAAGAGAGAGAAGAGAGAGACAGAGGAAATCATTTGAATATACAACCATCTAATGAGTGCGTGATGTCCCAATGTGCTTGTAAATGGCATTGAATGGTGTGTTGGCGTAACTAGTGTACAGTACATTATGAATGTGGCCATCGCTGTGCATGTTATCGTTGTTATTATTATGTCATTTTCCTGCTCCCTCTAGCTGTTGCTTATGCAAATGTAGCATGCTTTCTCATGCAATGAAGTGCCCTGGATTGAATCACAAAAATACCCAAATGTCAAAGAATGATCCCGTTTTGATTGAGTCTAGAGTACTTTCTTTTTGTCAATGCTGTGTTTGCCCTGACCTGCAAATTAATGACGTTCTACTTTGCTGGATTAATACTGTTTTTATTACTGGATGTTAGATTGAATTTATATTTTTTTCCCAAAAGTGTACTTTTTTGATTATCTTTTCGTAAATACCTTTCTTCGGTTCGGTCCCTATGCTTTGTTGGATAAAATGGAGGGTTGCATTCAACCAAAAACCTTGTTAATTGTCTAAACTAAACTCCACTGGAATGAGCCCTTGGAGAGACAAATACAGCACAAAAGAGCAGGGACAAAGTGACTGAAAGAGGAGTCCAGAGGTCTGCAGAGATAAAGGACAACTACACAATTATCCTGATATAATAATGTGAGCGTCCAACCCTCTTCCTCCACTCCAAATAGGGTGTGTGTGTGTACGATTGAACTTCCTGAAGGCCCAAAACAGTCCTCATTATAAACCGGGCCCTGCCTCCGTCTGCATTCACTAACATGCTGCTGAAGGCTGGGTCATCTGCCACCCCCACCCCCTCCTCCAGTGTCTGTTAAGCACTTGGCTCTTCTTGACTTCCTTCAGCGAGACAGTAAGAGGGCAATTTCTATCTCGTTCCCGTTTATCGCTTCTCCGTGATTGCATGTGCAGTGACAGAAGCGCGCCCGGGAGCGACCATTAAACGCAAGCCGGCGTAGCGAGTATGAGATGAGTCTGATATGCCCCCCCCTGCTGGAGATAAACTGGAATTACACGTGAGACTGGATTCTCCGTTTAACATCCTACGGTTGAACCGCCATTTGAACGCTCCCCCAATAAACAAGGCTTCCTCCATTAATTCAACCCATAACTAGTGGGTTGGACAATTTGCAGAGCATGAGAGCAAACATGGATGCCTGCCCCCCACTCTCCTTTATTCTGTATCTATAGAGTACCAACCTTATGTCTCTGCAGTGTGTCAATGTCATGGGCCACATCCTGGGAGGCTGAAAGAGGCAAGAGATAACTAGGTTTGAATACCCCCATGGGAGACAAGGCGAGCGGAACATCTCATTACTATGGTAAATCCAATTGTCCACCACTGCCTCCACGTTGACACAGCCTGAACAGGCGGCCTGATGCAATGATCTCACACACACACGCACGCACGCACACACACACACACACACACACAGACTTCTTAACCCAGATGTTAAGAAGTGTTAAAAGTGTGTGTGTGTTTAAACATTGGAACTGCAGTGTTTTCAAGTTTGTTATCAACCCAACATACCATTATGGACATGGTTGAGCAGGAAAACGTTACATAATGGTACATGATTTTGTTATTTTGTTTTACTTTCATAAACAAAGAAAAGCTCTATGACTCATATGACTGGTACAAGAAAAACACGGCGGAGGGGATGAACGGTAAGAATAAAATGTACCACACATGAAATCCCCAGGTTTGCTTTTCCAATACCAAATGAAGAAAAGAAAATATGAACGATCCGGTCCAGCTCAAATGGTAGAGCATGTCATGAGCACGTCCAGGTTTGGGGGTGCTATTGCCACCGGGGCCACAGAGGAATTCAATGCAATGCATTCGCCAAGTCTCCAAATGACATCAATTTCAATCTTATTCTAGAAAACGAACACTTTGGTGGATAGATATCCTTTGATTGCTCTGGAGGAGAGCAGAGCAATGGTGTGAAAGCGAGCAGCAAGCAGAGGAAAATGTCCAAATGTCCGGACGTGGTGGTGTGACCAGCTGTAATGCACCGGTTTGAGCCGTGAACTAGGTTGAACTGGGATTTAAATGGCTGGGCCGTTCAAATCACAAAAGCATTAATCACCCAGGTAAACATTGAACCAGAATTCCTCCAGCTGTTTAGAAATAGTTAAGAAAGCAGAAGCCTTAGTTGCTTATTACTTCGGCCCTGTGTGTTTGTCTCTATGTGAAAATATGATCTCAAATAGCTATGGTTGGTTTGTCTTGATGACCTTGTAAATTATCTTACGAGGACTAATTGACTTCAGTGTTCATCTTGATTATCTGGACATTATTCTAGAGTTTGATCCATGAGAAAAATAGGCATAGAGACGGTTGTGCTCTACAATAAATTGCCAAATAAAACTAATTTTTTATTGTTTGAGGATGCATAATATACCTCCAACGAGTTAAGAGTTTGAGAGTTGCTATAGTATCAAAAGTATCTATTCTGAAAACAAAGAGTTGAAAATACAAGGTTCTGAATACACAATGTTTTGACAGAGACACAGTAAGCTTAACTTTAAGGCAAGTTTCAGAAATAGAAAGTGACAGCAGGAAATTAATCAACTTGTGAAGCAGCGCAGACATAAGGAACCAAGGGAGACAAGGCAACATCATAAAAATAGGACATGAGAACAGTATTGTGCATAAAATGTTCCACTGAGTTTCTTCCCTGGTCTATGAAGGCTCAAAAGTTTCTTAAACCTATTGTTGGAGAAGAGGGAGAACGTGGACTGCGCAGTGAAGCGATAATTACGATATAAGGCATTGTATTTAGTCCTTGAGCTAAAGATAAAGCTATGCTTCCTACTCAGATCTAAATCTTGCTTTTCGAACTAGGTTTGAATACCAGACCGCCCCGACCAGACCGCCCCTGAGCAAGGGTGATACCCTCACAGCCAAAAGGTTCTCGGTTTGATCCCAAAGTCTGTGGCCTACCAAGATGCACAACTCCTAACCCCCCTATGGCCTGTATCTGCATGGATTGTTGAGTTGCTAAGGATGGGAATGTTTCGAATGATGAACGCTCACAAACAGACAAGCCATAACACTGCGATTGTACAAGTGTAATGTACTGATAGTGCTCCTGCTTCTGCTCTGGTTTGACAGATCAACCAGTGTCATGCGTGTCTCAGACGTGAAATGGAGGAACATTGGTTATTATGATAAGCTGATCCATTTCCACTGCTGAAGCATGCCACTGATAATAACCCTAACCCTAAATTACCTCAACTAAGCCCCTATACAATTCAACCGTTGTGTTGGCTTTGCAATGCCTCCTGACAAACCAACAGACTTAAATTAGGTGGCTGCCCCATAGGTACAGCACAATGCCACTACAACCTGGCTAACCAATTAAAGGTATGCATAATATTTCAACATTAGAAAGGCTAAAACGACTCGACCTGTGTTACATATTTTGTTAAGTCGTGTACTTACATTATCCTAATTGTTTCCAACAAGGCTCAAACCCAGAACAATACATTTTTAGAACTTGCATTTGGTTGCATGCCGATGGTGTCATATCCCCTTTACCCCCTAATTTCCAGGGAAACACGCAAAATCAATATTCTAGTAGAGATCTAATTAATTTATGTGATATTTCCATATCGTTCTGGCTTACTACGATGTGCTTCTATGAAAAGTGGCTGATGTCAGCCACTGAGATGACGCACTATTTCCCACACTTGAATTGGGCGGGTCATTTATCATTGAAATCTTTTTATCTGTCTGAGAGAACGACGCAATGCATCTATATTGTTTCCCTAACGTTACAATTTTAAATGGGTCAAATCTGACTTCATCATAAAGCAGTGCATAACACATTTCTTCACCAACACATTGACAATGGACTGTAAGTGTTTTTTATTAAAAACACAAAATTACTAAAACGTGTGTTCTCGTGTGCTTGTTTGTAGGCGCTTCGTTTTGTGCAGAAAGAAGTCTGCGATAGCAACTTCTGAAAGACATGAAGTTATTCCAATCCAATAGAGGGGAGGAAAGGAACCTTTCTGAATTACGTAATTTAAGATCATATGAAAAATCGAGGTGGATACTCCCACTTGTGATGTCACTAAGGCGCAATAAAAGGCGGATCTTTAAACGACTCATCACATTCACAACAGATGGTATATTGGGGGCTCTTTAATAGAATCAGTAGCACAAAAGCCCATTAGTGACGCTATACGAAGACCTAAAAGTTACCTAGTAGAAGAAATGGTCTAACCACGCCGACGTGAAGGTCTAGACTTTTGTCTTCCACAAAGCCAAAGCCTGTGGGCTCATCTTCAACGTCCTGGACCTCGCAGGTCCCTCCTTCCCCCCTCCTCTCCACATGGCGCCGTCCAGTGATGGAGGTGACGTGTGTGACCTGCTGCTTCAGACGACTTTTGGAGAATCCTTGGATCTCCTGAGCGAAGGACTGCATCTAAACCCAGAAGAGAATGCAAACCGGGTTATGCTGATACATGACTCAGATATAGCACTGCATTTGGCTCTCTGAATCCAAAATGTGGACATCGATATTGATTGGAGTGTGTGTCATTTCATGGCGAACCAATAATAACTGCGCCAAACTGGTGTTGCTTATAACACACCCACCTGGTCTCTTTGTTTTTAAATATGCTTTGAAACGTGGTTGCTTGCCTCACACTGTTGCCGTTAAAATCGTTTAAACCGAACACACTTATTCATATTAGGCGATCACCCAGATCGTAGGCGCTACTCGTCCATTGTCGGAAGCGACGTCAATGTGATGCTGCGTTCATGTACTGTCCGTACGACATGTGCATGAGCAATTTGCGAAACGGCCAGAGCTGTTAACGTTGTGGTCAGCCACCTTGCAGACGGTCTACAAATTGGCAGCTATGAGGTCACTGACGTCCGGACTTCGGTAATTAATTTAAAAAAATGTAATTGCTATTATTCTTTTAATTTCTAATAATCCTTAATTATATAATAATGCTTATTTTTGGATCTTTTGATACAATATCTATTCATGCTCACAATCTGTTAGAAACTGCAATATTGCACTTTATTTTGGATCAAACATTATACAAGATTCACATAATATATAAAACCAGATATAATAATAATAATAATAATAATAATAATAATAATAATAATAATAATAATAATAAACATAGAACTTGAGGTAGCCTAGTTTGCCATCAATGTCAAAAATAAATATCATACAAACAAGAACCTGATATTTTGGAACTAATATGGCACATTACAAAAAGGCTTTAACAATCACTCATCATTTTATCAATAACTTTTTCAAAGAGGCCCAAATAACAGTGGATGTGTGGAACAGTGGAACAGTGGCTACCAATGCAGAAGAGGTGCCGGAGGTGGAGGGGATGGTGGCTGAGGTGGAGGGCTGGGCTCTGTGCTGGCAGTGGCCTCAATGATCTCCTGAAACAAAACATAACAAAAGACAAGGAATTATATTGCAGAACTGGGTGATTTGGCCACATGTTATAGATGTGCACTTATTCACATTTAAAGTAGGCCTACTGCAAAAACGGTCAGGTGAATAATTGAACTATAATAATAGTTCAGATGGGTGCGGTTCTCAGCGGCACGGTGCATGCACACTCATATATTGAGGCTATATGGAAGTGGAATAAAGTTAAAATTCTAAATTTAGTCTCAAAATTCTGATTTTAAACTCTATATCATGAAAAATAACATCATGTGGCCCTAATCCTCTTCCGTCCACGGGAGCCGCTCGAACACAAAAAGTAGCTTACATCCGATTTATATGAATTCTAACCTAAGCAGAGCATCAACAACTTTATTAATATTATATTATTAATAATTTTTGTAAACAATGCGATCGATCATATTTTCTATACAAATGTAGGTCTGACGTTGTGTTGTGGACTATTGTACCTTTACAAACAAAAGTAGTCCGACATTTACCTGCTACTGACATGAATATGCATATTGCATCCGATGGATAAGACTCGAGCTGATAGGAATGGGAATCTGAAAGCATCATACGACTGATGAGATGATAATTTACCAACCATTGCATCGTGTTTAGTTCTACGTGTACAGTATTTGCTACCACTTCCCTCAACCTGGCCGCAGCACCGAGTTCGTGAGCGGTACCCGAACGCATCTCGGGCGGTACTCGAACGCACCTCGGGCTGGTAGATCCGTCCTCCAGTTTTGCAGGGGAAAAAAAACTCGCTGAAAAAAACCAGGACATCTCCCCTCGTCTGTCAGGAAAAAAAAAAACACAGGCAGCTTTGGGAGACGGTGGGGTGGAGCACAGGAAGCCGTTGTCACCGAATATCCGAACATGGGCGCTAACTGATCACTACAGCACACGGATTTTCGCTTCAAACCACCCGACAGCCACAGCACAGATTCGAAAGAGAATCGGACTCGATAAGGGGATCGGGACTCGAGCAGCAAGATGTCTCGGGGAGTGATCCAGCCCAGCCAGCAGAAGCTGGCCGAAAAACTCACCATCCTCAACGACCGAGGCATCGGGATGTTGACCCGGGTTTACAATATTAAAAAGGTTAGGAAAGTCAGTCTCCGCTGCATCCACCAACATTTCTGCGGGATAGATTAAAGAGCCAGACACGGACCCGCAACACCCGACACGTTAATGCAGATATGTTTGCATGGTGGGCTAACGTGTGTGTGTATGCCAGCGGCCGTCAACATACACGTTAGCCCACCATTATCTCTCTATTGTAAAATATGTTTTTAATATAGGAAATCATCTGGAAAGACGTGATCGTGGTCTTGATCCCCATCCTGTCGGCGTTCCGCAGTGAGCCTGCGGGACGCGGTTAGCCCGGTTAGCTTGCGGTAGACAGTGGTTTCAGGGAGGAATGCTAATGGACCATCCCTGTTACAGTAGTGGAGAACATATACAAGCTATTTTAATCCAAAAACCCGTGAAATAACCCCGTCAATTAACAAACGTTGATCGTTATTATTTATTATTGTTCGTTTCGAGGTTTCAGAGTGCTGAATTAAATCGAGAGTCCGGTATCCCATCGAGGCCTCTTGGCAGGCAGGCGTTCCCTAGAAATGGCGACCGGCCGCTGGGCTATGCTAACGTAGCGTCGGGCGTCGTCCCGGCCGGGGCTCCGGAGAACAGTCCTCCTCTCGCTCGATGGGGTCTGATTTAGTGCAGGGTTTCTCACGGTCGCCAGTATTGTTGGCACGTTTGGGGACGTTGCTTTGAATGCAAACTGAAATTGGAAAAGCGTGGGGGTTGCAGTGTAGATCATTTGTGTGTGCAGCATCCATAGGGCTATATGGATCAAGGTCTTTATCTGACAGGAGGGATGGGATGCCCTACTTAACCAGGCTCTGTCCAGTAGTGTCTGCAGCCTGCACTGGAACATAGTTCTGTAGTTTGAATTCGATGCACATATTTTCATATGCATCCTTTCCTAAATGATATGCCTAATGTCTTTATACGAAGGACATTATATGAATGGCACATATCACAGTGAGCTACTGTGTGAAGGGACTGTGTGAGCTTTTGTTTACTAAATAGTCTAGTGATGAATGAGTGTAGCACTAGTGTTAAGCACAACGGGTATTAGCCCATGTCTGAAAGCCCCTTTGTGTTCTGTCAATTTGAATATCTTTGCAGTATACTGTTCATCATTTAATACAGTCAACATAAGGTTTTAGATTATCTTTAGATGACTTATTCCCATACTTTGTACACTCGTTATGCTCTTCTTTGGTTTCTTCCATCCTTCCTTTGCTTCTGGCTGTATACCATCGTCATCCCATGTTATCATTCCATGGTTAGGCCTTTTAATGTCGTCCTTTGATTTTTTATTTTTTTACTTATCAAAAGGATTCATAACAAAGTTAAAATAATCTGCTTGAATTGGAAAGTTTTTAATGGCTCTTCCTGGTTTCCATAATCAGCACTGATTTCAAACTAAAGATTAATTTTACTATTCTTTTATCATCTTGGCTCAGCCAGGATTTACTTATCCCAGAGCTGACCTAAATATCAGAAAAAGCTGTATATATCAGCCGTTAAATATTGTATTAGAATTCAATATATTAAACAATGTTACCGCTCACAAATCAGGTTGAATATGGATAGAAATGAACCAGTATTCATTTCTATCAATTGAAACTAAATTTCATGTCAAGATAAACAAGAATACATTGGCTGTTTATTTATATATTTTTTGGCTTATATTAACTTTTAACTTGCATTTTACATCAAACTAATTTGCTTCTGCTTTATTTCTCTAACCTATAGCTTACCCTTTCCCCTAACCCTCAACAATCATTGAGCTGGCTATATGTTGTATAAATTAAGCATTTAAGCAAGTCGGCATAGTTATCCACATGATATTAATGTAAGATGAATTATACTATCACAATTTCTGTACATGGCAAAATAATTAATTATCCTGAGAGACATGTCACATTTCCTATGAAACTGAAATGTCTTTCAATTGCATGCAATCATGCATTAACATCACAATTACTAATAAAATGTATTGCATATTACTACTACTATTAGCAGCGCTATTATTGTTTTTCCATTGTGTAGCAAATCAAAACCTGAAGGAGCAATACAGCTCCTTACTCATTTTACTTGCACCTAAATATCCTTTTTCACTTGGTATCTTATTTGCATTAAATTTTCAGACCGTGCAGACTGAAGAACATAGCCAGAGATATGGGTTAATGAGACTTGGGGGACAATAGCATAACAGGGTGTAAAGAGATAGTTTTCCATCTTTCTTTGCAAAAGGGCCATATATACCTTGGACTAAGCAGTTTCCTCGTCATCGTAATGCCATCTGGAGGGTCTCTGAGGTTAACTTGACAGTTAACTTTGAGTTGACTGTACATAGCTTTGTATATGCCTACAGAATCCTTCCCATTATTGGTATATGGGAAACCCATTTGAAGAGGTTTTGAGAAGATACAAAAAAAGAAGCTGCTGAGGCAGCACTATCTCTGACAAACACGTTATTGCTGTTTTAGTTTTTGATTGGTTGAAGTGAGTGCTAAGCTTGCAGCCATACACAAATTGGAGCATGAAATCACATGGCCCTAATTAGGAGCCAATCAGAAACATTTATTTAACACAATAAAATTGGCCTATGGATGGTGCAAGTTTCCATGTTTTCTATTTTTTCCAATATTGTTGGGGAACATGTATGCAAAAGATTAGTAATCAAAATGATCACAGTGATAATTTCTCAGTGCTATTATTCATTTATTATAATTTTTTGGTCTTGATGAAAGTGGGTCTTTAGAACAGACCATTGAACCACAATCTATAGTTTACCGGTTGGTCTCATTGGAGAAATGACAGCATTCTGGCAGGATTTTGTCTGATACCGCCACTACCTGATTGTTTTATAAATAACCCACCTGTGTTTACTATAGAAACAGTTTTATCAAGTCTGTCGTCAATTAGTTTTGATGTCTAGGGTTAGAAGAATAGCAACAGTACTTTACCAGCAGGAACCAATGGATAATCGTTAAATACACAATTGCAGAAATTGTACCTGATCTTGCTGTTTTGTGTTGCAATTGTGCATCCAGTACCCAGTTTTGGTATCACTTCTTCCATCACATTCCCACAGCTGAAAGGCTTAACCTTGTAAATAGCAGTGGGTAGTACAGCAGTTACTAAGCAACAGCCATAGATAATATTTTGGCCTGGGGCTGCAGAGATGAATTTTGCAGTTATTGGCACATTAAATATGGTTTAGTTTATAGTCCATTCATTAGGATTAGCCAAAAGTAGCCAAAGTAATTGTTCCATCTCAAATACAAACCGAAAATGTGAATTTCAAAAGTACATGACTGAAGATGTTTCAGTTTAGATTGTGTTATTTACAGAGCGTGTTGATTTGATTTGTGGAATTTCATCTTATCAATGAGTGCAGCTGTTAAAATACCTCTGTGTCTGTGTGTGCGTTTGTGTGTGTGTATGTTTGTGTGTGCATTTACTAAAAGGCTAGTGGTTTGTCAAGGCAGGCTCGTTGTTTTGATTTCTTCTCTTCTTCTCTCCGTTCCAATGCTTTCCCCTTCTCCTATGCAGCAAGGACAAGTTTGGAAGGTTTGCAAAGTTTATCACCTTCCACTGATAAACCCGCCCCCTCTTTCCATAACCTCTCCCACCTCACTCCTCCGTGCCTTCCTCCTGTAGTCCTCCTGGATACCTCTACTGGTCTGTTCCCCTTCTCCTTTGTGGCGCCTCTGCACTTCCCAGTCCGGGACACCAAAAGCAGTCCTTACACCCAGTCCTCCTTGGGTTGAACAATTCCCATTGGATGCAGGAGATTTCTATCATAAGTCGTTAAGTCATTCAATGGCACATTTAATCTGTCAACAGGCTTCAAATATACGTTTACATAGAAAGTATTTATCATGATAACATTAAATGTTATTTTGATAAATATTCAAATGGAAAAGCTTATTTAATGTTTGCTTTTAAGTGGAATTGTTTTGATAACAAAGCTATTTCATACAAATGTAAGGTAAGTTGAATCCAAAAATCACCTTTTGTAAAGCAGATTCACATTCTAAAACGTACATAAATCCACTCCTTTTCTTTCCTGAATTTTCCACTTTTAAATAGATTTACAGAATCAGAATCTGCTTGTTGAAAACTAGCAAAGCATTTATATGCTTGTCCTGTTTGCATTAGTAACCTCTATCGCTTTCAGGCAATGTGGAAACTATAGACTAGCTCTGCTTTCACCACTCGTTGTGGGCCTTAAAGTAGAGTGAAGTTGGTCATCATACCATGGTGATAACGGCAAACAAATATGGGTGTTGATGGAAAATCAAGGCCATTTATTGCCAGCATTAATCATCCACTCTGTTTTTGACATATTAGGGAATTTATTTGGATTATTAAACCATTAAAAGACCATTTGTTCCAAATCAACGACTTTGTGATCGGAACAAGGAGTTCATAATGGGGTCTTCTAACATTCAGTTTATCTAATTGGACATGTCCAAAATGTAAATAAATAAAAATTAAGGTGACTCATCTAAAATTGACCCGGGCATTTTGCTAATCCTATCTGTGCCAGACTTGAATGAAGAAAACGATGGTGAAGCCAAGTATCAGGACGGTTGTGGTATCCAGGATGGAAGCTCCCCCACCCTCCCCTTCAGTGTCCTCAACCTATCCCCATGTACCATCCCACCATCCACAGCCTCCCTCCTTCCATCCATCCGCCACCCGGACCCCACCCCAAGCTAGCAAGCGTTTAGCTATCACCACTAACGACTGACCTGGTTAACGATACCAATTAGGAGTGCATGCCTTGAAGCTCAGATATAGGGTTAGATAGTTGGCTCACAAGTGAATCAGCGCAATAACTAACTTCTGTGAATTGATTAAAAATATATATATATTTATTCTGTGGACGCCGTTTGTTATTTCCCGACAGTTTCCGAAGGCAAGCCTCTGGGTAATGATGCTAGTGTTGATGTTGGTATTTGGACACCAATGTAGCTTTGTTGTAGGGAAATAGTGATTCCCTGTGCTTTAAGATCCTCTCTAGCTAGAACACGTTAGTTGATTGCTACAGCTTTTGGTTTAAGCTAAGCCTTAAAAGCAGACTATTAATGTTAACTCTCTTGGCATCAAAAGTACAATGGAGGGTTTGGATTTAAGTGAATTTGTACAGAATGGGAACAATGGAACAAGATGGACTTAATGCCCAGCCATTGTTATGTGGTTGGTCCTACATTTATGCCATGTTCTGCTTGTGTAATATTACATGGTCCTATTTGTCTCCCTGTGATAGCTTACCAGCTCCTGACAATCCCCTGTTTGGTTTAGCATGCTGTGTCCCTATGTAATGCTTTGGTTTTGTGTTTGGAAGGTTTAGCCAGTGATGGATTGACCACCATAGGCAGCCACACATTTGCCACTTAGGCCTGCCTCTTCCATATTTTTAAGATAATTTTCATAGTTTCTGTTAAATGTGAGCGGCCATTAATGCCCCCTTTGCATCCCTGTCTTGGGTGCGGTGGATTTGGTTCAGTAAAACAAATACGAAATCCTCCTGATGCATCGTAGTGTTTCCTACCAAATTGCTGCTGAACAACTACTAATTGTAGTTTTCTATTCTTTGATTGAGATAGCCCTATTAGCTAGCTAGCATGCGTAACTGTTTCGTGGTTTCATGTTGTAAGAGCTGGCCTAATGCATCATACAAGCTGAAAACACAGTCTGTGGTTGTATAGATGTTTGGGACTTGAGATGTGTTGCTTCATTGGCAGATAAGTGGAAGCATTATATCGTAATGTTGATTTGTAATGTGGCTTTAATTATGTTACCCGGTTGACACCATGTGACTCATTTGCGTCAGTCTCTTGAGAGTCAATGTAACCAACATGCATGTTGAATCCTTAGAATTGGTCATTCACCTCCAAAGGTTTGACTTTTTGTGACCATATTTAGGATTCTGTGCTAATTTGGCCACCAATCATGTTTATATTAACCCTTGGTTACGGGAAATGCATGGACTACATCCTCTTTGCCATTCACTACTACTTTACCCATAATGCATGAGTGCCGTTGTTTTTTGTAAGCATCCCCGCGGTAGTGGCAGAGAAACGACACTAACTAGGAGTACTGAACTCCATAACACACCTCATGACACAATCATTGATTAACTCACTTCAAAACAGTCAAAGTTTGCTCAATACGATCGTGAAATGTTATCAGTGAGGGGCTAGATTCTGTCTCTCTCTAACTACTGTATGTTGGTGGTTTCCTCAGTCTGCATTTTGTGCAGTGAAGTACTTATAAGCTGGGGACTTCAACCTTGTTATTTGTTATTTTTGTAGTTTATTTATATTTTTGCATGTGTGTTTGTTTTCCTGTGTTGCATCGGCTTGAGTCTGGAGTTTCACCACATTTCAGCATTCCACTTCCCAAAGCTATCTTCTGCTCTAAGGGCAATCGTGAGGATCTCTCAGCTCTCACTAAATGTATATTTGGGTCTTACCACCTCATCTGTTGTGCCCAAGACATTGGAAAAGAGATGGACGGCAGAGGTGGCCATTTCCTGATTCATAAAGTAAAAGTCCTGCTGAAAATGTCATTTCCATAGTGTGACTCCTAATAGGAGGACTTTTACTCTCTGAACCTGAGTATTCAACCACTGAGAGAGACAGAATGATAGACCTTGCTGATGCCTTGGCTCAAGTGTATTAACGTGTTATTTGTTTTTTTGTTTGTATGGTTTTCCTTCCCTCCTTTCCTCCTCACCTTTCCTCCATCCTCCTAGGCGTGTGGGGACCCGAAGGCTAAACCATCTTATCTGGTTGATAAGAACTTGGAGTCGGCGGTTAAATTCATTGTCAGGAAGTTCCCTGCTGTGGAAACCAGAAATAATAACGTAAGTACGCCTTTCATATTTGTGTGTGTGTGTGTGTGTGTGTGTGTGTGTGCGTGTGCGTGTGTGGGGCTGAACGATTGGGGCAGATAATCAATGTGCGATTCCCTTAAACAAATAATGCGATGTGGTAGTAGCAAAATACTCTGTTTTTGGCTCCGCTGCATCTCTGCCTGCATGTTTTGAATAGCTCCAATAGGGCAGCCTGGTCAAATATGTGTGGGATGGCGTGCTGTACCCTGTCTTTACCAAAGCCGTAAACTCTGCCTTGGTCACCGCGTTGAGGGGCATCTTTCATCATATCGCCTTAGTCATTTTTGTGGTTTTGAATCTCCTTCATATGGGGTTGTACTCTGGTGCATTTCGATCGATGATCCCTGCCGGGGATGTAGGTTTGAATTCCATTAATTGTTCAGCCCTATGTGTGAGGGTCTTATTTGTGTCATAAAAAGAATAACATCAACAATGTTTTAGAAAGAATTTGTGGTCATTTAATAATTATGAGATCCATTCAAAAAATAATTGGGTTGGTATTCTTTTCAGGTAAATGCTTGTCATATGCCACCTGTTGAATTCCAGACATATTTTCTTTCAAAACAAAATCGGAATAATTGTGTGTAATTACCATCATTGTTATTATTTAAACAATAACCGTTACCGTGGCTCGTAGCTTTTGTGTCAACCTGCCATTAAGCTAATCGCAGTGTGTGCGAGTGTGTATATGCGTGTGGTGCATGTGTATATGTGTATAGCTGTGTCAAGCTTACTGCTTTGTTCAGTGCTCAAATTGTCTCTTATGTTGTTTTTATGCTTTGTTTCTGTGTTTGTGTGTTTTGTTTTGCATGCTAAACTTGGCTTATTCCGGACTTGTGCTTTTTGGTAAGTTTTTTTGTATCAAAGTTCACTTAAATTAATTTTGCAGTACTGTAATTTATTTATCTATATATTGTCATTGTAAAGTATTATTTGCTTTGCTCTGCTGTTTTATTTTGCACTTCTTGCAGCGACTCTTGCTTTCTCTACATCCACTACATGAATTGCTGATCTGTATGACAGCCAACTGGCTGCCTGGCTAGCGATTGGCTTGCTGCGTACAACTTGCTGTCTGTACCACAGAGTCTGGTGTTCCTACCTAAATGACGGGTCCATTTTGTTGGATTTCATACTGTCCTTTTTTGCAATTGCTGTATTAGAATTTCCCATTTCTGGGGTTAGAAGTGTTATCTCAAATGCAAAAAATAAATGTGATCCTATATTTTGCACCCCTACAATCAAGTTGCAAATATATAGCCTACACATGATTTATGACATAATATAATGTCTCCCCAAGCTTGAGCCTCATGCAATGCCCAATTTAGACTTCTGATTGGCCCTTTAGGTCTTCTACATATTTACAGCTCTTCCTTATAAGATTGCCCCTTTATAATATCAAATTTTAGAGCCTTTAGAGCACTCCTCTTGGCTGTCAATGACGAGCTCTTAGCCCGACAGGCTGACTAAAGCTGCTTTATACAGCGCACCAGTGGCCAGTGAAACATGACTCAGACCAAATCAACACCATTCACATACAGATAAGCCTATCATATAACTAATGAAAGGGATTTGTTTGAGCCATCACTCCCCACCATTTTGAAGTCTGAGAGCTGAGTGGAGCACAGAGCCTCACACGGTGAATGCAGAGCAGGTGACTGCAACACAGTTCTGCACACGGTCCTCTGGTGCGGGGTGGGCGCCTGTTCTGGTCCTCTTCTTGGTGTATCCTTACGGACTCTAACCTCTGGGGAAATACACTTCAGGTTTTTCTTTGGGTGGCCAGCTTCCTTCTATCATAATATCTTTTGGTTTAAATATCTACCCCTGTAAATCAGTATATCTTTTCCTCTTAACTATGTTCTGATGGAGAACGGCAGATCTTCTCAAGCAAAATTCACTGCACCACTTCTGTGTTAATAAATAAATAAATTCGTAACAGATTCTATTTTCTTTCTACCGAAGTGGTGCAGTGCGTTTTATCTGCCGCTATCTGTGTCAGAACAACGGCGAGGTGTCCGTTGCTTATCAAGTGTTGCTTCCCCATCCATCAAAATCAAAGTGTACTGACGCCCCCCCCCCTCCCCCTTTTCTGATGTGGTTTCTACAGCAACAGCTGGCTCAGCTGCAGAAAGAGAAGTCTGAGATCCTCAAAAACCTGGCTCTCTACTATTTCACCTTTGTAGATGTGATGGAGTTTAAGGTAGGGGCAAACTGGCGTTTCCCTGCGGGGTGTGATTTATCCCACCAATACGCCGGGACTTCAACCGTAGGGAAGAGGACCAGCAGGGTGAATGAGGGCTGCTTTGTTGTCTTTGCAGGATCATGTTTGTGAGCTGCTGAATACCATCGATGCCTGTCAGGTCTTCTTTGATATCGTAAGTTAAATGACCACTGCAAACACCGTCGCCGTCGGCGTATATCAATTAATTTGACATTTTAGCAGGATATAAAAATACTCAGACCAGAGGAAGCGCCGAACGTCCGGGTTGCCCCCTGACCAACTTCCCGTTTCCTATTCAACGCAGACGGTGAACTTTGACCTGACCAAGAACTACCTGGACCTGGTGGTGACCTACACCAACCTGATGATGCTGCTCTCCCGCATCGAGGAGAGGAAGGCCATCATCGGCCTGTACAACTACGCCCACGAGATGACCCACGGCGCCAGGTACCCAGACACACACTGCGTCTGCTGCTGCTGCTGCTATTGGACAGCCTAAGGCAGGCCCACTCCACCCTAACGAGAGGCGTATGGGAGGGGGAAGAAACCAGCTGAACCCAGAGCCCCCCAGAACAGACGAATTTTACTCTTGTGTACTTCATAAATTCTGATCCTGAAGTAATGATTAGTGTAGCAGCACTGCTTTCTAGATAAAGTGACACTATTATGGTTACCAATCGATTGAATGGATTGTTGCTTGGGTTACACTAAAAACGAGGTGTGTGCAGTTATCTATGCCGCAGGGTGTGCCTGTCTGGGTGGATTCAGCTGATGAAATGAAACGATGGATGTTTGTTTTTCCACTCATGTTTAGCCTACGTTTTGAAAAGCTAGAAAGATATTTCCTTCCTCACTATTGGCTTAGTCAGTTGCTTGTACACTACTGACAGAGCCTCTTAATCTGTCGAGCATTCTGACACGTTTGCCCGAAAGGCACTTTATCACAGCTGTATGTAATTTCTTTATTTGAGAATATGAGGGAAGAGGCACCCGTTTTGATTGACCGTAGGTGTTTAAACTTGACAAACGTCTCTGCCCCAATCTGTCATGCTTCTCGGTAACCTTGGTAACTCTGTTTCCATAGTGACCGGGAATATCCCAGGTTGGGCCAGATGATTGTGGATTACGAGAACCCTCTGAAGAAGATGATGGAGGAGTTTGTTCCACATGGAAAGGTAATCGCTCAGTGCCACGGGGCCCCAGCACAATCTGTTACTGCAGTCCTGACCGCACGTACTTATACACACTACCGTTCAAATGTTTGGGGTCACCCAGACAACTTCGGGTTTTCCATGAAGACTCACACTTTCATTCAACAGTTTTCAGCTGTGCTAGCATAATTGCACCTGGGTTTTCTAATCATCAATTAGCCGTTTAACACGATTAGCTAAACAGTGTACCATTAGAACACAGGAGTGATGGTGGCTGGAAATGGGCATCTGTACAGCTATGTAGATATTCTGTTAAAATCCGCTGTTTCCTGCTAGAATAGTCATTTACCACATTAACAATGTCCAGACTGACTTTCTGATTAATTAAATGCTATCGTCATTGACAAAAAAACAGTGATTTTCTTTAAAAAGTAAGGACATTTCTAAGTGACCCCAAACTCTTGAACAGTCGTGCATATAATGACATATTCAAGTTGTAATGCATTCATTCATCTTACTCCATTCATCCTACCACTCTCCCATCCCCG
>JAOPUA010000044.1:18111999-18123036 GCA_027122455.1 Trisopterus luscus
TTTTAAACAGGGCAGCAGGAGTAAAAAGACATTTGCTAAATCAATTATTCCATTGTTTCTAATGTAGAACCCCCCATGATGTGAACCGTGTTCTGTCGAGGGAAATCGTTTTTTTGATTGAAACAGAATTAACTTTTTGTTCCCCAAATGGCTATTTCCATCTCTATAGAAATTGCTGGCTGCATTTAAAAGCAAAGGCGCTGCAGCCCGGTGTGACAGGATGAGAACAAGCCCAGTAGGTCCCAGGTTGGCTGCTCTTGTCACTGCCTGCCTGGCACGGCCGAGCTGGAGCCAGCACCCTGGGAAGGCCGTCGGTGAGTAAGGAAATACCTGAGCAATAACCAGGAAACTACGCTCAACATTAAAGCTCCGCATTCACAACACAACAGTGAATCAGTAATCCATTTCTCTTTCTTTCGCAGCCGGTTCAATAAAGCGTTGTTTTGATGTTCCCGTTGTGAAAAGAGCAGTGTGTTTGGCATTCGGCTTCAGGCTTAAGATAATTGCTATCTCAAGATACAAGATATGAGCTTTAGCTCCCATCGCCACACGTCGTCTTTGATCTGGCGGGGGGTAAGTAGAAGAGCTGGTTGTGAGTCAAATGCCTGGCCGGTGATTTACTCCTGTGTTTTGCCTCAATGTAAATCTGATTCAGTGTAAATTCAACTCCAGTTTGAGTCAAGACAAAACGCGGAATGAATGAACGTGTCGGAGAGAATTACAGGAATCCAAAATGCAGGGAGAGGGCTGGGGGCTGTATTTACCACTGCTGTCATTTCCTACTCTGCTACACAAATCCCATAACTCGCGCACAGCCCTCTATCCACAGCTCCTGATACACAGGGTTATTGCCTCATCTATATGACCTAATTTCAATCCACCATATGTTTGTCGATTAACCCCATACCATACTGTTGTAACAGCCCCACATATGTTAATCTAGACTTCTTAACGACCAGATTGCCGCAGGAGAAAGATTGTGAGCCACTGCGTTGTTTTTCAGCGGTGTTCAGTAATATTTGTGTCAAGGCTAATTCAGAAGAAATAAAGGGCTATTGACGTTTCTCAATGTGCTCTGTGGATTTGTGTGTCAGGATTACTCACTTGACTTGTTTATAGGTTTAGGGTTCCACGTGAGCCTCCCTGGCTGACTCATGCAGATTATTAGCGCAGTGTTATGGGGAAAAGTCAGTTTGTGTCTGAACAGACTCGCTGAAGGTCATAAAGGGACTTGAAGTTGTCAGAGCCATTTCCACCGTCATATAATCAGGCTACAGCATTTGCAGAGAGTGTGAGCTTTTCCAAGCCCTGTAGGAAATTGAGGTCAATCTGCCAACGTTGACAGTTGCAATTAGAACACATCCTCAAAATAGTAATGTGTAATAATAATAATTAAGCTTAAAATATTTCCCCTCCTGATTGTCGTTTCACATATGTATTTACATGGTGTATGGTTAATGTGCCATGATGCTAGGTGCTGCATAATTCATTCTAGGGAAATTGCCTTTGCTTCTCATACAAATTTTAACATTGTCATAAAATATGCATTCTACAACTGTTACTATTGTTCTAGGCTCATTACAGGAACTTTTTTTCGAATGCATGTTCGAAAGTACAGAGTGCGTATCCTTTCCTGGATGAGGGAACTAGTTCATATAATCCTTTCCAGATATCCAGTAGACTGGAATGTAAGCACTTTGCAATGCAAATAAGTGTTTTGGAAAAGGGGCGGGGCTGACATGTCCCTATTGCGCAAGCACATGGCCTCGGAATCGACGACACATGCACTTTAAGTAATTACTATATAATTGCATCGTGTTAAAGGCTATAGCGCGAGGGCTCGAGGAGATGATATCCGTTGATGGAGGAATTCTGCCATCATAGATGATAGCTTGTCTAAGCAGCGAGCCATAAATAGCCACCTTTCTCATGAAAAGGAAACGTGATAGCCACTCTATTACTCAAGAGGAAAGAATGTAAGTAAACCATCAGCGTACCAGTCAAGTACAAACCCGGCTTTGTCCTTCCCGATAAACAATAGAATAACACTAGAGAACAATTTCCACATCACCACAGTCAAAACAAGAGCTGGGCACACAAGAAAGTGTCGCTGTGGGTTGCTCAATAATATCAATAAAGATTAATGGCAGCAGCATGGATCGTGGACACATTATTTATTGAATGGCCGACGAGAAAAGTCATTCCCACAAACTAATCAAAGTAATGCAATTGAGAAGAGCAGTGTAACCGGATAACAGGCGTCCCATATGGCCATCGTCCATCACAACGATGGCCCAAAAGGGCAACAATAGAGGCGTTTAAAGTGGTGTTGCAAATATAAACTGACACTATATTACGCACGGGATGACATTTTTTACCCCAAATAACATATGCAAATCGTACAGAATAGTTACGACATGTCAGCACACACTGTCTGGGTATGCTGTATTAACCTCGGTGCAGCCTCCCGTTTAACTAGGCATCGCAAACTATCTCAGCCCCCATCTCAGCACACTTTAATCCCATATGCGTCTGATACTATTTCGCAATTTCCGGCCTTATGTCACGCAAGTGACACGCATTGCGAAAAAAAAAAATGACAGCGCCTATACACGCGCAGTGATTCTTGCGGATTTTCCCCCTCTCTCCTCACCGCGGAGCCCGCAGCGCACAGCGCGCAGCGCCGGTCTTACGGAGCGCGGCTGGACAAGTGCGCGTTACGCACAACGCACAGAGACACGGTTCACCCGGAGAACGAACACAACGCGTCCGTCGCTCGTCGCTCTGATCCTCCAAACACATACATGTCGGCGGATCAATGCACTCGTTTATGGGTGTTTACAACGGCCACGCAAACGGACAAGTGGGGGAGCGGGAGCCGTGCCAAGAGACACAGCGCCATAAAGGTGTCATTCAATAAAAGTACAAGAGAACATGCATGAGAACATGAGAACATGAGCACAGCATCGGAGGTAAACCCAGCACAACGTAACCCAAAGCAGGGACATAGGAGGACACTGGCGGTAACGTGGACATCACACTCACCTCCCCGTGGCTGGCGGAGCGTCCCTTGGGGGTATCCTCGGGTAGGAAATAAAGTTTAGAGCTGGATAAAAGTTGTTTGCTCGTCCTTTCTTCCCACAGCAGCTGAAGCTCCGCGATACAAATAGGGTCCCCAGGTTTACATCGGACGAGGAAAAAGTCTCCGAGCGACAGGATCCTCGGTTTGCCGTCCAGGCTGTGACATTTAAAGGCTTTGTAGAATATATAGGGTCCATGTAAACCGCAAGTCGAGCCCACCCACTGTGGAGAGGAAAAACAGCAATTGAGGAATTAATTCGTGAGGTAAAATCCCATTTGACAAATAAATTTCGACCATACATAACACAAATAAATGGCAGTGTCAATGGGTGGAAAGATAGCCTACAATCAGAGAGATAACGTTGGAAAATGTCTACATATTACGCGCTTGTTTGGAATCGATGTAACTATTTTTATCTGTTGCAATTATATTACAAATGTGTAATGTATGTAATGTGAGAGGTCAACGTCTCACTGCGTACCTTCCATAGCGTTAAGTGTTTGTGTTGGGATGAGCCTAATTATAAAATGGCCTTAATGTGAGGTGGATATAAAGCTTACCTTCAGTGAGTCCGGCTCCATCTCGACTATGAATTGATTCAACTCAACACGCTCTCCAAACTTGCTGGCTTGAATGGATTGCCGAAGGTCCTGGAAGCACTATAGCTCGTAGGGATGTTAAAAGTCAGCAATATTTAAACAAATGGCGAATTAAAAATGTTTTCAAATATCATAATTATTTAGATGAGCAATTCATTGAGACGAGCATATCGATTAAAGAAGTAATTTATTTTATATGCATTTTCCACGTCACAATATGTCTCGCAATATACCGTACACTCTAATAAATATATAGAGTTAACTCTATTTATTCCATACAATCATTTTAATTGGCAGGGCAAATATTAATTTCTGCATATATCTCAAATACAACCAAATTATCGCCTTAAACGGCTATAAGTATTTTGTTAATGTCCATTTTCAGGTTTTGGGAGATACATTTCTTCCAGGACTTGGGTAAAAGACGTTCAGTATAAAGCCCATTTCTCCAGTAATGACACCAGGCCGCTTACTGTGGACGCATTCAAGAAACAATGTTATATGAAAGTTAATAGGGCTATCAAATGTTTCCTCCAAAGACATTGTGTAAACCACGAGCACTAGCCTCCGCTCGCTCAGCCTAAGAGGATCGGCTCTGCGTTGCACTGGGACGTGAAGGTGGACGTTGTTACCGTTTTGAACCTTTATATTTAACCTATTATATTTTACATGCTTTCAAAGAAAGAATGAAAATGAAGAAGCGGACGTCATGAGACTCTCGGCGCGGTCCATTATGTCAGAATATATCAGATTTTAAAATGCTGCATTTGGACGAACAATTGAACTTGTGCCAGTTTGAATTTATTACGCGTAAGCCTTTACAATCTATTTGTCTAATCATATTAACATCGAATATTCATAAATAATCAAAACAATTAATGTAATTATCAAAATGGTAACTTTCTCATCCACATCAGAACGACGTCGAATAGATCATTCAAATCGATGCAGGGCTGGGTTAATCTATTGCATCTCCCTCGGATGAATGTATTATGTTTATTCAAGTGTCTTTAGTAAGCGTCAATTGAAAAAATACCTCTGCGCTCCACTGCGGTGTGCTATTTTCCGCTCCCACCGACCCTTGGCCCGCTTTCCCCCGCTCAGATCACACACCGCGGTGCAACAGCGATGTCTTTCTGAAACCGGCCGCCGGCGGTATTACACAATACGCTCCTTCCCCCATGGACTTATCAATGGGCAGAGAATCCAGGGACATTTATTCCAATCCAATGAAGCATTTCCCAGATACATTCTTTGGTGGGTAACACTAGTTGTTAATATTTTACAGGCAACATACACTTGAGCATCCATTTCATGGAGGCTGACGTCTAGATAATAAGGCCACACACAATGTCCCCAGGTTGCATTGGGCCCTCAGATAGCAGAGATAAGGTTGTAAACACTGGGTAGAGGGATCTTATGATTGTTTCTAGGGAAACAAATTACCTGATAGTAATCAAATATATGTAATACAACAAAAATGAACATGTAGGCTGTAACAGGATGAACTATTAGCTATAGGCAAGGCTACACAATGTTGCCATGGGGAGTACAATGTTACACAGAAATAACAGCGTGGTAAAATACATTTTGCCCATCTAAGGACATCCTATCTCTTTGATAAGGTACCAGATGACAATAAATCTTTCATGCAAAATGCGTTGGCTGTCTTCAACCAGAAGGCATGCACATATTTCAGCCGTGGGAAAGGTGGCTTTAGAGAGAGGACATTGTTTTTCCACTGGATATGACTGCATGGTTTCCTGGAGTGTGGGTTGGATTAAATCCCATATAGAGCTACAAGTCTCACAATTATCTCCCCTGATTTCTCCTCAGGCCATTTGAATGACTGGATCAATGGGGTTGCATTGTTAATGGCAGCCGGCATAATGAAGTCTCTGGTTAATCGATGGCACTACTCCAGCTCTTATCTGGTGATTGAAAGCGCTGGGTTGTCAAGAGCAGAGAGCCGCCTAGCTCTAGGTTATACCCAGGGAAATTCCGGTGCTATGTTTGATGTGGCGGGAGCCCTGAACAAGTTCAGTTACATGTTGACCGGCCTTCATTCAAAGTGATCACAACAGAAACAGGAGGGAGGCGATGGGCGACTTACTCAAACGCAGACTTCTGGCCGGTGGATAATGGTACTTTGGGCTAGATAGTCACATCTAATGCGATGTCTCATCAAAGCCGCACACATCCATCTGTTTTATTTATCTGCCTACATCTGTTCACCGTCCTGGGGGTCAGGGTTACACAACATAACATGAACAACCAGATTGCAATTATTTTGATTAATGTGAGGCTAGTGATACGCTTATTGTGACGATGCAATTTGGAAGTCTATTGTTGGTGTGTGTCTTGTGAGTTGTTTACTGGATATGCAATGTTAATACACAGACATATTGGAAACATATGTTCAGGGAAACTGAACGATAAGAAACAACTCTATGGTAAGTAGACATGAATCTAGTTGACATGTTTCTTTATGTGAGCACCACCAAGTGGGAGGGTGGTGACTGTGTTTGTTTTGTTTTTCACTCAATTTTCTTTTCTGTTACAGTCTATGTACTTCGGAATTTCCCCCATTAGCACACAGCAAGTATGTTCCCAGTTACATTTCACTTCCCAGATGGAGCTGACTGCGTGGGTCTATGTTTTATCATTCAAAAAATGGAACTGCACCCGGAGGATTACCACTTCAATATGAATATATCCCCTTTAGAATGTATTGTTTGGTCTCAACATAATAACAGTAATAAAGTAAAAGGCAGGGTAGGAGGGTAGTCAAATGTATTTTTCTGTTGTGTGTGCTACCATTAGCAACCGTGTACGTTGCAGCAATGTCTTATTTGTTCGTTCAGCACAGGTGTTCAGCATTCCAGTTAATGAGGTAACCTCAGCAGGGAACTGAAACACACACACACACACACACACACACACACACACACACACACACACACACACACAAATAGTGAGCTGGGGCTAGGTCTAAAAACCACAGCAAAGAAAACCCAAAGTCAATAAAAACAGCAGAGATGGAAGGAGAACAGTGGCGTTTCAGCCTGGATTGCGATCTTGTTCACAGTCCTGTTCATTTGGTGCATTAGTCATCAAAGACTCTCAATGGATGCCAGATTGCCAAATACTTAAGGATCATAATTATTTAATGATAAATGGCTCATAATTACCTTGAATAATACTGTTGGTTTCTATATCCATGCAGAAAATGTATAGGTATTGGGGTGCGATGGCCTCTCATTATCTGTTAACCTTCTGGTCGTTCCCATGTACTCTGCCCAGTTGGTATCCATCTATCATCGTTCAAAGCCCCCAGACTATTAAAAATCCATCAAGAAATGTTGTTCCCGGGCACACGTTTCGATAGTAACTTTACACCTGTGACTTTGTGCACGTATAATCACATTACAATGGCCCCCGTCTGGAGGATTACTTTGAAAGGTGATCCGAGCAGTGTTAGCAGGCTAACATTAGCGCCACACACGCCATAACACAGTCCTCACAAGCTATTCACTCACCTGTAAGTCCACTGTTATACTCAGTACAGTGGACCACACGCAAACACACACACACACACACACACACACACACATACTTGTGCACACCCAAAGACATGCACACACACACACACTCACACACACACACACACACACACACATACTTGTGCGCACTCAAAGACATGCACACACACACACACAATCGTATTACTTATTTTAAGAGTACAATTAATCTGAATGGAGGTCACCATTCTGAAGGACTTTATTTTCTCTGTTGATGTCAGAAGCTATCCTGCGTAGGATGGATTTGAAACGATGCCCCGCAGATGATATTAATGAGTCCATTTGAGCTTGATGCTTTCCCATGTGTCTGAAGCCCATGTGTCTTCAATGCGAAGATGACACATGTTCAACCCTAATCCTGGTTGTGCTTTTCATCTGGAAGCATTGCTCTTAAGTGTACATTGTATTTCTTTAGTTCCAACATGCTAAACCATCTGTAGACGTTAACGCTCATATTATCTTGGAGTTTTCTTTTGAATAATAAGCTATACATTCATCTGAATGAGATATTTGAAATAAACAACAACACAAACAATATTAGATAATTGTGCTTGTGAATTTCCATTACGCATCCACGAGACACTATTATTCAATAATTGTTCAATAATGATTTTTTTTAACGGCCACATAGTATGTACAGCAACATCATATTAACTAGAGTACTTGTATAAATTTG
Organism: Trisopterus luscus; assembly: GCA_027122455.1. Taxonomy (NCBI): domain Eukaryota; kingdom Metazoa; phylum Chordata; class Actinopteri; order Gadiformes; family Gadidae; genus Trisopterus; species Trisopterus luscus. The sequence continues at coordinate 18,119,938 of JAOPUA010000044.1, forward strand.
ACTGTCACAGCACTTTTCTTGAGGTTATTTCTGGTGCAGCAAGCGTACATTGGCCCCATTGATGGATGGTGTTCAGCCCAATCAGAAACAATCAAACCACAAAATATGGTCCCTTACCCTTCAATCTGCATACACATCAGTACCTGTACCCACCCAATGCACAATAGCACTGACGCAAACACACACACAAATATGCACACCTGCACACACACACACATGGACAAACACACATACACATACTTTGTATTTCTGGCATTAGAATGATGAATAATTCATTTATGCAAATGTGCGATGGCGTATAAATGCAAAAGATAAGGGTGATTGAAAATCCATTTTGCTGGACTGAGTTACAACTACCTATGTGCAATGAATGTTTTTGGTACAGATATTTAAAGTACACACTTAAAATGAGGATAAAGAGGCCAATACCTCCACATCTGAGTAACACATCAATATGAAGATGTTCTGAGATTTTACCATTTGGTGTAATGCAATGCTTACATCACTCGGGTAATCGTGCCCATGGGTCACACGGTAATCCACCCTGACTACAAGGAAGGTGACCTCAGAATTCAGCATCTGTATAATACATTACCGCTGTGTTTCAGACAATAGATTGTTATAAATTCTAAATAAATGTCAACTAAGATCCCATCAATCAATGCTCTATTATTTCCTACCCTGTGGATAACTACATAGTCCTAAGCGTGTGCGTGTGTGTGTGTGTGTGTGTGTGTGTGTGTGTGTGTGTGTGTGCCTGTGTATGGTTGTTCATTTATGCACCCATGCATGCATGCATGTAGGTATGTATGTGGATGTAAACGGTCCGTTTTAGATTTCTTACCATGTATAACATTTGTATTATTTACAAAAAGGCTTGCATGAACAATCCTGCTGTTATCTGTATCAATGCACTGAACTGTCTCCATATTCGGTTTATAAGTGGCTGTGCAGAATTGTAGCTTTACTGGGAACGGGAGACAAAGGATATGTTTTCAAATGTGACAACCAGCGAATTGTTCTAGCAGAGCTCTGTATTTTGGTTCAATGGATGTGGGGAAAAAAATGCAGTCTAGTGTTAAGAGCTTAGTGGCTGGGCACACATATTAAAAACTCTCTCAGCATTAATAATTCATTTCACTTTATGTGGCAATTTAGGAGTCACTTGAAGTTGCTATGGTGACAGGGGTATTTTGAGACAGCTAATGACCTATGCAAAACCCACTCGCTGTTAGCTTCAGTCAAGCTAAATGAGATTGCTGTCTGTACTGTTGTGATACATGGCTGAGAACATAATGTGCCTATGGCTTTCCCCATTTTTTCCCAACAGGGCAAGTTTAGGTCGTTAATATCAATGTAAAACATCTGTGTGTTGTTTACTGTACTCCTGAATGTGGGCCAAGCAGAAAGCAGTGTATTATTCGGTTGTTTTGATTGCTATTTCCCAATTGCAGAACAGTTGTCAAGTTATGATAACAAAAGACATTCCAGCTCGCCGTGAGGAAAACGAGCACAGTTTGTTACGGTTTAGAAAGAACCCAATATGTTTTACACTAAATCCCTTTCAATATCTCTTTATTTTTCAGCTTATGTCAAGAATTCCACACTGGAAGAGCTTTGAAGGCGTTCTGTGCTCTGAGGCGAATCATAATTGTCCAGCACGGCCTCTTGCAGCTGTTGGGCTGGGACAGAATGAGTCATGTGTTATCCATTTAAGTCCAATTTCTCCCATGCAAATGCCTGACATGTGTGACAGTGCACGGCCCTAAATTTGAAACATATACATTGTTTTGAAACAGAGAGAGAATTGAGGCCAGAACCATATGATTACTTAGCCACCTGTTTCCTTCATCATATGCGGTATTTAGCCTAAATAAAACGAATATGCTATAGAATGCTTCCACTGATTTATTGCATGATTGTGATGCAGTGTCATCAACCATCAAATTTAAAAAGAAAGCTTGTAAAAAAAAATTGCATTTAATGTATATATAGATGTGTAATCCAAAGTATATGAATTATAATGTGTGCTTTTTTTCTGAAAAAATAAATATGTGACACAGACGTGATATATAAATGGGGTTGATTGTGGTGAGATCAACGCATATCAACTAGATTCTAAGCTTCAGCCTTGACCGATATTACAATGGTTATAATTAACGTTCTTAACAGGCCATTTTAGACGACGGTGTTAGACTAGTCTTTTGATTTTCTTTTTCTCGCGACGTTTTGCTTTAACGGTAATCGTTAAGTGTAGCAATTATTTGTAGCCATTGTGGCCACAGAACGGCGTAACAGAAACGATGCCATTCTGTGGCCAATACGTAGGACATGGACTGCCCTCTGCTGGACTGTTTCAGTAACAACATCATGAGTGCTTTCAAGTGACCAATAGAAATTCCACAGTCAAATATTTCATTAGTCATGTGTTGCAATAGTGCCTATTAATAGTGTAATGTATGACTTTGTTTAAGCAGAAATTCTGTGTTATTCAGACAAAATGAGAGAAAGGGGAAAGAAGAGCAGACATTGAGGAAGCATTGCGCGTGTTAACTACTTATTGCCAAATACCAGTTGCAGGAAGCGAGCACTATCATTGCAAAATAACCAAAAGTCAACACCAGTCTGAACATGACCTACAAAGCTTTGAGCAAGCAAATACAAGTAGGGTTCCATCGCATCAGTCATTTTCTAATTTAGCAATGTATGGAGGCGGCCATGTATCAATAAAGGAAAGAAGATCTAAAATAAATATATATCCTATTGGCTAAAATAAAGCGACCAAAACATGCACCTAAAATAAATAGTTATGTTTGTTTTTTATTCATGCAATTGTTTTTTCCATTGTCAGTTTGTATGTCCTATGAGTGTGAAACCGTATGATGTAACTTTAGATAGATCCACCTGTATTGATAGGGTGCTATCCATACGGTACACCGCTACGTCCTAGTCTCAAGGTGTAAGTCTCCCAGCTTTCTGACTCTTGTTCTGAAAGGAGAGCGAGTTCAGGGAGGCCGACCGCACGACTCAGCAACAAAAATGGCTGCGCTGTGAAGAGATTTATTTTCTCTTTATTTGTACCATGTTGGTCGTTTTAAT
>JAOPUA010000044.1:19048091-19059433 GCA_027122455.1 Trisopterus luscus
TGTCAAAGTTAGTCTAGTATCTCTATAGACCACCCTGTCAAAGTTAGTCTAGTATCTCTATAGACCACCCTGTCAAAATTAGAGTCTAGTATCTCTTTAGAACACCCTGTCAAAGTTAGAGTCTAGTATCTCTATAGACCACCCTGTCAAAGATAGAGTCTAGTATCTCTATAGACCACCTGATTCAAGTCTAGAGTCTATCTCTATAGACCTATGGGCCGTCGTATTAGAGTCTAGTCTATCTCGATAGACCTATGGGCCGTCGTATTAGAGTCTAGTCTATCTCGATAGACCTATGGGCCGTCGTATTAGAGTCTAGTCTATCTCTATAGACCTATGGGCCGTCGTATTAGAGTCTAGTCTATCTCTATGTGTTTGAATCAGCGTTCATGACTTTCGTTAGAGTCTAATGGGCATGATGATGTTTGTCTGGACTCAGGACATTAAGCATAAATTACAAATCACGTTGACGTCACAATCATCCTGGTGAGCATGGAGGTGAAACAGTGGAAGCTCTTTCGGTACAAAGTACACATAAGCCATCCCACTGTATACAATATACCCACATGTCTCTATTGGCTGTGATAGCAGCATCCATTTGAATCACCATGGCAGCTAAACATCATATACAATCAATAACTGAAGATTGAAAAAATAAAATGCACATTTATTGCTAGAAATGTTAAAGTGCATTTTAATGGCAAAACTATCTTTAAATGTTGCATTTTCCATTGAGAATTGAAGGAACGTCATCCTTTTTGTTTGGCAGACAACCTTGACATGCGTTTTGCTGTTTCTTCAGCCTCATTGGGTCCTCTTGACAAACAAGCTTTTCTGTGGTTTAGGTTAGAGGATAGGCTGAACATACCACACCCTACTGAGCCGTCCATCACTATCTCTTTATGAGACTAGCATTGTTGCTCTTACAGTGAGAACAAACATGTCAAGTAGAAGCAACAATAAGTACCACTGTGTGGATGGCTGTTCTAAGGACCTGAGCTTATGCATGCACGCAGACATACAAACACACACACTCACTCTCTCCACCAATGTCTGTATTGCAGGAAAATAATACATCACCATCCTAACAAGGCTGTTACAAGGCATAACAAACATTGACCTTCTGAACATAACCAGATCCAAGAGGAGCATGCATCTTCTGATTTATGTAGCCATTCATATATGTTATGGTTCTTTATTCAATCAGACACACATGGGGAGGAGAGCCCAGAGTAACAAAAAGATTAAATGTCTGGACCCATTTCAATTTCCTTATTTATTCAACCTCTAACATTCCCCCATGGCTTATTATGATCACATACCTAAACTGGTAACGGATCTCATACATTATCACCATGCTGCCACGCATGCATTACCTTTTCATTTGAGTTGTTTACTTTTCCTAAGACTCTTGGAACACCATCAAGTAAATAAAGTTAATTGATCAGCAGATTACAGTTGATTGGTTAGATTCAGTCCTACTATCCTGTCTTCAAAAACCATACAATAAGGAAAACACATCCTTTTCTTTCAATCTTTTTCCAATAATAAGCAGTTCTTAAAAGCACTTTGCATGATGGCCACAGCCTGGGCCTAAGCCTCAGCCTGGAGTATCTCTGGTCTCAGCCAGACCCCATTCTTACTAAAACAAGGAGGTTTATTGGAGTAGTGTAATAGGCAGTGTCTTGTAGCCCGGCTCTGAGGACACAGTTGAGGGCTGAGCTCCCTGACCCCGGCCGTCTGTCAGGGTGTTTATCTCTCAGCAGCGGCAGAGCGGGCTGCATCAGGCTACACCTTCTCCCTCCTGTAGCCTAGTCTTATCAGGCTTCTGGATTCATTCTAGTCCATGATTTTCAACGTATTTGCAAAACGGAATACATTTTTGTTTCCCATTTGTGAAAATATATTTTATATCTGTAATTGGAAGAAGATATTTTAATTGTGTAAAACGGATCCCTTTGTATGAGGGGCATGGCAGCGCACATGTGCCAGTTGTTTATATACAAACTTAAAACGTATTTTCTGATTTAGTAAATGGTACATTTGTTGAATTTATTTGTTGTTGCTTTGTGAGGTTTTGGTTCTAGAAGTCATGAGTCTAAAGGTGCACCCAGTGGGAGAAGCTGTGGTCTGTATTCCCCTCACGGCAGAGGAGCAGGGGAAGCCCCCCAGCCGGGGACTCACTCCAGTCCTGAGGAGCCTTGGTCAAGGTCAAGTCATCTGACACATGGTATATCCATAGCATGCATGTTGTTTTAGTTATAGAATATAGTCATTATCTTTATGCTTGAACAATAATCAAAAGGGTTGACGTTTGGTCTCCACCATGAGCGCTGTGACCAGCACAAACCACTGGAGAACAACTTCTTACAACTCCAGTACTGGTAGAGTGGGTAGAGGTGGTCTCTTCCACAGAGAACCAGCCACACCCTCATGAGTCCTTCTGACTGGAGAGACGCTGAGAGCTGAGAGCTGCTGACCACCATGGGAGAGAAGGGGATGCAGTCGCATTTAAGGAAGACGGGGAAAGATGGTGTTATCTATGAGAAAGACAAAAATAGAAAAAGTTCTATAGAGGTCTACTCTATGTGCGTAGCCCCGCCTACCCCATGAACCACGAGAGCCGGCTCCATGACGAAGGCGGATCAGACCCCCTCGGTTTTACAGGCAAGACAGTGAAATTGACGGGCGTGCCAAGCCATAACCGAACCAGCTTGGCAGTGTAACAAGGCCTAATATGTGAGAGAGTGTGTGAGAGAGTGTGTGTTTGTGGGTGCATTGCAGGATTGCTTGTGTGTAGCTTGACAACAACAATGAGATGCAGCAACACACTGAGGCCGTTCCACACTAAAACACAACACACACTACAACACAAGACTAATCTTATTGAACAAAGTGCTGATCACACAACCTGCTGTTCAACAAAAACAGGCACTCACACACACTCACACAAAGAAATATTGAGACTGGTGGTGACATGGAGAGTAGCAATATGATACTCAAGCAATATACATGGAAGACAGGAAATGCCATTAGATAACGGATGTGAAGAAAACGATAGGGTCGACCAAATCATGAGCTAATTATAGTAGTGGAGGACTGCGTGTCAGGAAGGCTACAGTGTGTGAGTATCAGTGTGAGAAAGACAACAAGGCTTTAGTGTGTAAGGGAGACTACAGTGTGTGAGTAAGGCTACAGTGTGTGAGTAAGAAGAGGAATACTCACACACTGTAGCCTAACTCACACACTGTAACCTTACTCACACACTGTAGCCTTACTGTGTTTGAGGAATCATTTCCGGAAGGCGTGTCTTAGTAAAGGCAAGAGTACACAACTCTGACTCCGTAATCCGACTCCGTAACCATGGAGACCCCTCGAGCTTTCAAAGTTCTCCGTCAGGATGTCGGATACGCAAGGCAATTCACCGCCCGATCGATCTGATATGCTGACTGCTGACCATGTAAATAGAGTTCAACATAAACCAAAGCTTTTCAAATCTTATGTGGTGTTTTATTGGTCCTTAATGTGAAAAGTAAACAAGGTACAAAGTAAACAAGGTACAAAGTAAACAAGGTACATAGCAAATAAGGGGCAAAGTCAAACCGGAAAAGTGATTCCAGAAATGATGTTGTTAGAGGACCAATCACAGCACTTAATATCAAGCTTAGTATAACAAGCTAATACAAACAGACAGCTGAATAGGCATCAAGTTAAAAAACTGTTGCATTGTTCAGTCATGGTTGATTTTGAAGTATTGAGAGGTGGGAGTGATTCTAGATTTAAGGTGGCTTGAAGTTCATTCCAGACATTTGGTGCATATGATGAAAAAGCTGTTTTACCATGTTCTGTTCTTGTTGATGGTGTGGTTAATAGTATTTTTTCTGATGGCCTAGTGCTGTAAACACTATTATTGCAACTTTGAAATGAAGAGGGGTAATTTACCAATTAGTGCTTTGGCAATAAAAATCAGTGTGTGGGATTTCCTTCTGAGGGAGAGGGAGGACCATTGTACAGTTTCATACAGAGTGCAGTGGTGAGTCCTATCTGATGCACCTGGAATGAAATGCAAGGCTGAGTGGTACATCTTTTTAAAATAAAGATGAAGTAGAGTGCATATAAATTAGGTCACCATAATCCAACACTGATAGGAAAGTCTGCACTAACCTTTTCCTTGCTGAATAAGTAAAGGAACGTTTTTCTCAATATGGACCCCAAGAGACCAAGAGAGTTTATTGTCCAACCAAATACCTAGTATTTGTCCAACCAAATAATTATTTGTAGGTTGATACTCTCTCTATTGTACTCTCCCTGTGTATATTAAGTAAAGTTTATTGGAGAGTGTGAATGTGTAAAAATCATTGATTTTGTTTTTGTAGCATTTAGTAACAACTTTTATCTGACAAGAAATATTTTTACTTGACTAAAGGACTGTAAATATGTAATTGCTTCTTTCACTGATGTAGCACAGGTGTACAAAATGGTATCATCTGCATAAAGATGAACCTTTGTTTGCTTTAGATCCCTATCTAAATTATTTATAGAAATGGAAAATAAAATGGGGCCCAAAACGGACCCTCGTGGGACACCCATTTTTACTTCTAGAACGGATGAGGTACAATCATCTAGTTCCACACACTGAGTTTTACCACTCAAGTCATTAGAAAACGAGCTTAGCACAGTGCTACTAAAGCCTATGCTTTGCAATCTTTGCAGAATAAGATGATGGTCCAAAGTGTCAAAAACTTGAGATAAGTCAATAAAAAGAGCAGCACAAGACTTCTTGTTATCTAAAGCATTTATGATATAATTTGTAACTGAGGTTATAGTCATAATTGTACTTGTAATTGCAATGTGTCCTTGTTGGAAACCAGACTGAGTGGGATTTAAAATATAGCTGTCAGTTAAGAAATGTTTTAGTTGCTCATTTATGAGAGACTCAAACAGTTTAGCCAAGACAGATTGGGCAATAATTGTCTAAGACCGAAGGGTCTCCACTTTTTAAAAGTGGGAGGACAAATGCAGGTTTCCATGACTTAGGGACAGAACCACTGAGCAGACTAAGATTGAAGATGTTGGAGATAGGGCCAGCAATCAAATTTGCAGCGGTTTTAAAGGTGTCATTGCACCGTTTTTTCATTCTTTTGCATTGGTCACTAGTAGCTAAATGCCCTGTGAGTCGGTTTTGGTAAAAAAAAAAATGCTCAGGTGCTATTGTTCCACACTGTTGATTCCCAGTTCACACAAAATCCACACTAGTGGTGGAGGAGCTGGAGGAGGTGGGCGGGGAGGAATGACCTGATTTAGGCTCTTATTCATGACATGCAAATGACTCGCCTCTGATTGGCTAACAGTACTGTCCGTCACAGTAATATTACCAATTCAACTTACAGAGAGACACAGAAAGAAAGGGAGAACGAGAGAGAGAGAAAGAGAGGGAGTATGAGAGAGAGGGAGAAGGAGAACCACTGGGCTCCTTGTGGGTTTCTAGTTGACTGAACACAGAGGAGAGCCGCCTCGGGGCCCCGCGTCCGGGGGGCCGTGCACCCATCCCCACCATCGGCAGGTGGCTGGTCCCCCGGTCCCAGAGCTCCCGGCCTCCGGCGGCGCTCTCCCATGGGCACGGGGATTGAATACAATACGATGCCCTGTGCACGGCAGCCGCGATGCACGGTGCCCCGGGGCGGCTCTTCTTTCTGTATTCAACCGCCGTGCCCGTGGGAGAGCACCGCCGGAGTCCGGGAGCTCGGTCGGCGGGGGACCGCGACCGCGGGGACCGGCTGCCGCGCCCCACGCCCGGGAGCTCAGCTCCAGCCGCGCGGTGCCCCGGGGCGGCTCTGCTTTCTGTGTTTAACCGCCGTGCCTGGGCTGCATAAATGTTGAAACAGTGGTAATGTCCGATCCAACCATTTGTTCCTCAACTCTAGTTTCTTGGCAAAGAGACGCAACGTTGATCTGTTATAGCCACAAATAGCACAGGCATGATCTCAACACCGTCACAAGCCAAGGTGGGCGGGGCCATGAATACTAATTCACCAACTGACCTCAGTCAGTGAGGCTTTTCTGTTCCCATCGTTCGTGCGTCTATTTTCTTTCATTTGCTAATGCAGGCAATGGAGGCAGATGAACATTGTCATGCTCAGCATATGCAACTCTGAGTGACCTATCGTATTTCTAAAGGAGGAGTAATAAACGGTTTCTCTGGGAAAAAGACCTTTAAGGAAATATGGTTCAATCTGGTCTGGGCCAGCAGACTGTTTATAGACCAAGCCTAACAGAGCCTTTTGTACTTCAGATATACAAGTAAAGTTAAAATGATTCAGGCTTGCTTTAGATGAATATGTGATGGAGGTTACACTATCCGTGGGGTTGGCTGGAAGTGTTGGCTGAGTAGCTATTCCTGCATTAATAAAGTGTTGAAAGTATATACTGTGCTTTGTTTACCCCTAACTTCACCGTGGCTTGTTAAAATCAAATTCAGGGATAGTGGAGGGTGGCACATCACCTGAAGAGGATTAAATTGCTTTCCACATTTTTTTAGGGAAACTTATTTATTAAATGCGATATAAAAGTGGAGAAGTACTTTTTATTAGTCTTGTGCATTTGTTTCTTACTACCCTATATTTTTATCAATAAATATATCATTGTTTCTTTTTGCTTTGACCGATGCTTCATTTCGTTCTCTAATAGCAGTAATAATATATATATATATATATATATATCTAATAGCCATAAAGTCATTAAACCAAGGAGTGTCTCTGCCCCTCACAGTATATCTTCTAGTAGAGGCATGTTCATCAATTATGGCTAAAAAGGTCTTCTTAAAATAATCCCAGGCCAATTCAAGATTATTCATAACACATAGTACGTTTAAATCACTCTGACATTGAGTCATTAGTCAGTCAATCATTTAGCAATTTCTAACACAGCAAACATGCAGTGGTCACTGACATCATTACAAAAAACACCCAGAGAACTAGTGTGGGGCATTGGTCAGAATGACGTCAATTAATGTAGATTTGTCTGCTCGTTTTGGATTGAGGCATGTTGGTGACTATACTAGTTGCGTATGTCTCTTAACGCTGATGAAGACGATAGCCAGTCCCAATTCAAGTCTCCCAGGATGATAAACTGGTTGGGCAGTTTATGCAAAAAGTCAGACAGCAGGTCAGGTCCAGCTACAGCCGACGAAGGCGGTAGCATTCCACCACCTTCAGAGAACAGGACAGGTGCTCCAGCCAGTGCTGGCGGCAAGATGGGGCATTTGTGGACCGTGCCCCCCCTAGCGGCCATAGGTGTCCCCCCTTGCACAGTAAGGCGCACAAGAAAAACCTATTAATTATAATTATTACTATTATAATAAATGTGCAAACTGTAACTTCAATGAAATAAAAGAAATACAAGGGGAAATCGCATAATTTTGGTTGTACATGCCTGGTTGGGTCAATGCTCATTGGTTGCTGAGTAAACGTGTTACATTTGCGCGCAAAATCCAAATAGCCGCTAGCTAGTTAGAATGGAAAATAGTGTTGCTGCATTTTATCTCATCAAGATTTTATCAGTTTACATTTTTGGCCTATATGTTAAAAAATGGATTAAGGAAAATGGCTTAGACCTCCTCCTGGTCATCTCACAGCAGACACTGACACTCCGGTCACCACCACCAGCACAGCGACTGTGACGGTATCAGAGGGAGAGGCCCTTCTGCTGACGCCTGCTCCGGACGACCGCCTACGGACTCCGTCAGCGCAGCACTAGAGCAACGATCAACAAGCCCCCCAAGTCAGTGGACAGTGGTGGTCGATCATCTCGGGACTGACAGGCCTGTCCAAACGGTGTTAAAACAGTATCCTGTAACACTTTACAGTGGTAAGGGGCGATCATTTGTTGATCAATGTTTTCACAACAGAGAGTGGTTGGAGTACAGTGTCAAGGTAGACGCAGCATTTTGTTTTTGATGTTAGATGTTCAGGAACGTAAGAAAATCTGGAACATTGGATGCCTTCGCGAGTGTGGGCTATAGTAACTGGAAACATGCTTTGGCTAAAGACCGTGGATTTCATCAACATGAAACTTAAAGACCACATCGCAATGCAATGTGGAAGGAGAGGGAGATGCGTCACCATACAGGGAACGAAGTGTCAACCCTTGTTGACCCTTGTTGTTCTTGCCTCTTTTTTTGGTGCATAAACTGTTGAGAGGTAAATAAACTATATGTGACTTATCATACCTATGTAACTATTGCATTTATTAACGCGTTTAGTGCCCTCCGCCTTTTATTATCGTCTTTGTGCGTGTGAATGTGTAATGGCTGCATCCATAGCCTCAACAACAAGAACACAATATTGTACATAATAATAAAAATACTACTACTAATAATAATAATCGTAATAGTAATAATGATAATAATAAATAATAAATCTGGGGCCGACTCTGGCTCCAGCTACACCCGACGGAGGGCGGTAGCATCTGACCACCGTCAGGGAGGCACCATTGGGGAGATTTACTGATGGCACACAGTTCGAAGAACTTCGGCTTTGATATTGTTTAGACAGAACAACAGTCCAAAGACTTTATTCATGCAATCCGTCCAAATGAGATTATACCCTTGGATGTGGTTGATATGATTGGTAATTGATGGTTTGAGCCATGTCTCAGACAAGACGAATATGTCACTTTCTGTCATTTTAGCCCATAGACGAATAGCGTTGATTTTATTAATCAGGCTTCACACGTTGACGTGGATAAAATGCAAGCCACTGCTATTTTTTAAATCGTCAGGGTTCAAAAGCTCAATCAGTTGTGGGCCTGGGTTGGGATGGATGTTACCTGATAACATCCATCCATGCTACCCTTACTGGCATCAGAAAGCAGCATAGTTCCAGAATTTGGGAGAGTAATCCGAGAAGAAGATGAACGAAAGAACATCAGATCCTAGGACGTCCACAGACGGTGAGCTCAGCACACAAAGGTCTGATGTTGATACAGCCAGACCTACGTGTTTGGGTAGGCCTAGGCTGATGTTGATACAGCCAGACCTACGTGTTTGGGTAGGCCTAGGCTGATGTTGATACAGCCAGACCTACGTGTTTGGGTAGGCCTAGGCTGATGTTGCTGTTTACACTTCTCCATCTCCAAGTTGTTAACAGTTTTCAGAGTTTTGAAGAGATGAAAAATATTCCAAAATCAGGTAGCCTAGCCCATTAAACATATAAAAAACCCACAGACACAGGTAAACGCAGACAAGTGGGAAATCTCCTATGCCGTTGATTCGTTGATTCAGCAACGAATAATACTGATAACCCCCCACTGAGGTTGTCGCAGTCTTGAATACAAGATCTCTCCTCCCTCTCTACTCCTTGAGGCAACAAGCAGGAAGCAGGTCTCTTTAAAATGAATGAAAACAAGGTCAAAGTCTGCCAGACCTCAAAACACTGCTGCTGTGCTGCACTGTCGGAATTGTGCTTACAGTTTCACAAGATTCCCAGTTCACACAAAATCCACACATTTTTGCTTTCTAGTTTTTGAGTGTTAAACTGATTAAACTGGTGGTATAGGTAGTGTCATCAGCCTATACAGTAGCGTTCTCACTAGATGGAATGTCGATAGCAACACATCTGATATTGTAACGTAGGTCCTATGGGTCCAACAGGCTATAACGCTAGGTCGGGTGGTGTCAAATTCAAACTTACTGACTTACTTACTGAGGGACATGCTGATGGTTATAAAATCAGGGGCCATTAACTCCAATGATTACAATTTTAGTGAAGAAATAGAAGTATGGGAGTAACTATCAAATTAAAACAAATTTAAAAAACAAAACCTTTCAAATATTATAGTTTGTTCATGTTTGTGGGTAATTTAACAGCAAAATAGTATTTATCAAGTGCTGAACAAAGGTTTTGTATACAATTCTAAGTTAATATTCAAACAAAACACATTTGGATCACAGTACTTTTGTCTTACAAATCAGGTCATGGTTTGCAACAAAACAGTTTGATAAAGCAAAATAGTCAATGCAACAAGTCATATCTGAAATAGCTTTATTTACTTTGGAAACTTGGCCACAACTAAAGGGCCTTTTCTTCCGGATGATCTCGGCTATTCTAGTGGCCTGTAAGGCAGGATCTGCGTCTTCAGTTTCATTAAGGAGAGCATCTGTTTGCAGGAGTAGGTGCTTCCAAACATAGGCATGATGTGTATAGCGTGAAGGCCAAGCTTGGCATTGATTAGGGGAGTAGAGGTGAAAACAGCCCCAACCGACCGGTACTGGGTCTGGAGAGCACCGCTGCATTGAAACTCAATGAGTCCCAACTGCTCAATGCAGTGTCAACATCAATGGAAAATGGATTTGCGAACAGATCTGGATAGAATTTCTGTGATTCAATATCAGCAAATCTCCTGCTGAATTCTGCTTTTAGCGTGTTCGGTTTCAGTTTGTCAGCATACACTGGTCAGGAATGGGGTGGTGACTGTGTCACTGACTGACTGGCAAGATGGAAAGGGAAGTTTTCCTTGTGCATCTGGCCCTCCTATAGACGCAGTTTCAATTGAGATGCCTTTACTGAGTCTCGCATTTCAGTGATGAGCTGCTTTCGACCCTTGAGTTTTACATTAAGGGAATTAAGGTCCTCTGGGATGACCTTTTGTTTGATTTCCATGAAACAAGTGATCTCAACTCGGTTTTTTCATAAAATCTTCACATATGCACACCTATCCTAACACCTTCCCCCGAACCGACTGAGCCGTATGGTAGAGGTTTCCTCCTCTCAAAGTGCTTTGAATTGCTGGTGATTCAAGCCCTGTGAACAAATAAAGTTAACCGTTTTGGTTACAACTGTCATTACATGTCCCATGCCCAACACCTTTCCACAGAGTGCTTCTCGGGGAATATGTGGAGCTAGCTGGTCAAGTTTCCTCCTGTGTTAAACCAAACAAACCACAGACCCCCCCCCTGCAGGTGGGAGGGTCCCCCCTTAGTGACGCAAAACTGAGCATCTGCCCCCGGATGAATAACGAAGGCTGGGTAGTGTGTGTTCCGTCTGCACTCTCAGCCAACTAATTCCTCCTCCGGCACTAGCTTTTAGCTGGATCAGTAAGTTGGAGGCCAGCTCAGCCACCCGACTACCACGGCATTTCGGGAGAGGCTGATTTTCCCAAATGCCTTCTTTTTGTGAGGGCGAGACCTCCATACCTACACCAGAGACTATATATATAAGGAGACACTGCACTGGAAAAATCGCCCATTGAAATGCATGGGGTAACTTTGTAACGCAAAGATGGCGGGTTCTGCACATGTCCCGCCTTTTCCGGTGCCGTTGCTCCAATCATTTTGCCGATCCTTG
>JAOPUA010000044.1:19774849-19787137 GCA_027122455.1 Trisopterus luscus
CACATTGTATTCATTCATTGTACTTAATTGTGTAGCATGTACTTAATTGTGTTGTGCATGCATGCTGTGTAGCATGTGTGTAGCATCCGGCGTAGCTAGCTATCACTGCTGTATACGGGGAATGGGGTTAACCTGGCGATTGTTAGTACTTGCACTTGGTTCTATGAACATCTTTACTGTACCGAAGGCGATATATTGCTTCACTTCTTATGACAAATGTACTTATTGTAAGTCGCTTTGGATAAAAGCATCTGCTAAATGGGATGTACTTGGATCAGGTCTTATACTAATCCACTACGCCACCGTGACCTCACAGCTGTTGAAAACATAGGCGAAACATTTCTTACATAGGGTGTATTTAAAGTGAATTCCCTAAATTATAGAATAAGGCAGGTTGGATGTTGGTTATGCATTTAGAAATCATCATCACTCTATTGGGATTAATGGTATTAATTCTAATTCTGACAATTCTGCATTTGGCATAGTTATTTTACAGACTATATGCAGAATTTTTTAACTTATACGAATTTAAACTATCACTTTTTTTTTCCAGCAAGCCTCCCTAGCCAGTACATGCAACTGTGTTGCCCCTAGCTGTTATTTGATTTTTGAACTCTTCATAGAAGTTAATTATGACTATCTGTTCCCCTTGAGTGAAACAGACTGCTCTTGATCTATGAAGCTGGGTAAAATGAGGCGATAAACGCCCCTTTCACGTGAACGCGCATTGAACCTAAAGCGAAAAAACCTGGCTCTGCCTATAAAAAAACCTGGATCAAATCCTAAGTGAGCGTTCAAGTACCATTTAACTCTGATTGCGGGTTGCGTCTCTGTCGATCCAGGTTTTCCCAAGAAAGCCTAGGTATGTTCAGTGAGGTTCGTAGTACAGGGCACAGGTCATTGATATCTTTACAACACAAACAGCGAGGAGGATTGACTTGATCTATAAATTAAGTCCCTCAATCTTAATTGGCTTAACACCATGACCAACAGTCTGAAACATCCATTAACATCCACATTTGCCTCAAAAAATGTTAGGCTTACAGCCCATGTGTTGTGAAATGATGTTCTTGTTGATCTTTTAATTGTTTGTTACAGTGACTGTTCTGTTTGATATTGTGGAAAGGATGTTAGTGAATGATTTAGAGCATGATGCATTTTAAATGGCATCACTTTTGGTCTTGTGTCTTAATTTTGCTAAAAACAATTGTAGCTGAAAATAAATATCAATAAACAAACCAAATTACAACCAATAGCTTCAGTCATTGAGGGCTAAAATAGGCCCAATGATAGGCCCAATTTTTTTATTTAGTTTTACAAATCAAGAGTAGGCTTGATTTAACTTATTCGATTTAATCAACATAATTATCCCTCCCTGCTATCTCTCACAACTTGAGTCTCATACTTATGCCACCAGACGCCACTAACAGTGCAAGCAGGCCAATGGAAACCAACACTTCCTCCCTCACTTTAAACACCACCAGTTGCCCCTGGTTGAGACATAATGAAGGCCTTGATTTAACGTGCACGTGATCAGCAAAAAGCTGGAGGCAATCCAAACTATTTACTTTGTCTTTCACGGACACGTTGGCACTACCTTTAGTGTCTCTTTGAGGACACTGTGGATCAAACGCCCCCACACTCAATGGCTCTATTCTCCAACACCATGGCGGTCATCTGATTCAGCTTAGATTCACAGTGGTCACGGGTAACGCTCTCTTCCAAGGTCAAGGGTCAGTATCACTTTAGCTAACCTATTTAGAATCGTGGAAATTTCTCGATGTGTGGGTGTGTGCATGTGTGTGTGTGTGTGTGTGTGTGTATGTGTATGTGTGTGTGTGTGTGTGTGTGTGTGTGTGTGTCTATTGGATGAACTTCAGCAGGTCAATGGTTGGTCGAACTGAAAAATCCATAGTGACTTAAAATTACTGTTGAGCTTGCTAGTATGGCTAATTTAGTGTGCGCGTGTGTGTGTGTGTGTGTGTGTGTGTGTGTGTGTGTGTGTGTGTGTGTGTGTTTGTGTTTATACCTCTAGGTCAGAGGTTAGTACAACTGCAAATCAATTACATATATCAATCATTTTCCATCACTGGCAGATTAAATGTCCACAGGATCAACACATCCTCAAGCCTCTATTCACAAACACACACTCACACACGCACACACACACACAGACACATACACACACACGCAAGAGTATTAAGCTGCTCTGCAAGCTTTACATTGGGTCAATGAAGGTTAGATAGAGACAATATAGATCCATTAAGTTAACTACACACACAGACTCACACACACAGACCTGTTTACACACACACACACACACACATTCACAGATCTCACGCACACCCCTACACACACAAACAATAAAATTGATCTGAAGATTGCAAAGAAACGCGATAATAGTCTTGGCAGTAATAGTTTGAGATTACCTGTCTCAGCTTGATCTACAGCTATGTGAAGTGTGTGTGTCTATGTGTGTGTGTGTGTGTGTGTGTGTGTGTGTGTGTGTGTGTGTGTGAGAGAAAATATAGCTGCAGCAGGTTTAGTGGTACGGATGTAGACGGTGGACAAATTCACCAAGTCCAAAAGTATGACCCGGTTTTGCTTCTGTTAAGCTAATCTGTGTCTTTTACGTTTCTTAAAGAGAGAACATTCTTCAGACAATTTGGTAATACCGATTTTCAGCTCTTGCAGCTGCATTTGATGGTGTCCCCTGTCCCAGCAGAGCTGTCCCCACGGCATCCCTTCAAGAGCCTTGATCAGTAACATAGAGAGGTACCAGTAGAGCTGTGACTTCTCCTCTCATCATTACTTTCAACTGGATGCAAATCCAAATAGAAGGATACTAGCTATCCAAACTATTTCACTTTGCGGTGTTGTTTAGTGCCAGAAATGTTGTATTATCTGTTGTAGGGATGGATATGTGAATAGGGTTGGACATGTCCACCTAACAGAACCTGGGGAACTGGAGGAACAGGATTGATCTTGTAAATCTCTTAGATTATGTCAGTTATATCACATGTAATTAAGTAAATTCTCTACTAATATTTTCAACTATATGACATAGGTACTGTATCACCCATGCAAGTACAGTTTACCTATAAGATATAGCCTCTTACTTTATTTACCATAAGCAATGCATTATATTTGCATTATATTTGACCATGCCGAAGGCATGGTCAAATATAAACTCATAACATACCATAATCAAATTCATACCAAGATCATTGCATTCACTCCATATCTAGATGGCAATGTCTATTATATGGAATAGTATTCATTTAATGGTGATCATGTTGCAAGTGCCAAATTTTGGCCCTAAAGGAACTGTATTTGCCAAATGTGTCACTCACTAATTGGTATGTTTTAACCTAATCTGCCACGCTATTGGCACAAAAACACAGCATGTAATGCCGAATAGATGAATTCCCTGTCATGGCTCAACATGTTACACAAATAATGGGTGTATTTGTGTATAGTGTCTTAGAAACAAAGAGCCTTCTTGTCAAAATCAGTTTGAAACCAATAGATACAGAGTGCATTCCCATAAACAACTATACCATTTATAACATCCAAAGCACTTAGATACAGACATTTACTCAATATGAGGATTGAGATTGAACGCGTGTTTGCACTGAGCCATGTGCTACAGGGTCAACAGTGAACCGATTGGTCAACTGCGAACCGAACAATACATTAATAAATTATTGCAGGTACAATTTTTGGTAACACTTTACAATAAGGTACGCAAAAACATGGGCAGTTACTGAGGAACGAATGAGTAATGAATGATGAACGACCAGGGCCCTAACTGGGGCCCTAACGGGGCCCTAAGTGACAGTTACTCAGTAACTACTGAGGAGTTACTGGTGAACTGACTAGGGGATACTGTATTTGTTACTGAGTAACGAATGATGAACAAGCATGGCCCTAACTGGGGCCCTAACAGGGCCCTAAGTGACAGTTACTCAGTAACTACTGAGGAGTTACTGTAAACAGACTAGGGGACTAATGTATTAATTAATCATTCTGTCAAATAGCAAACTGACCAATTGATTATGAAAGCAACTAAATTTTCCTGGGATTTCACAATTAGTTAATAAATGAACAAGGCACAGACAGGATGATTATCATATTTTAATAAAGATATTCACAAT
The DNA here is from genome assembly GCA_027122455.1 of Trisopterus luscus. NCBI lineage: Eukaryota > Metazoa > Chordata > Actinopteri > Gadiformes > Gadidae > Trisopterus > Trisopterus luscus. Next base: position 19,779,007 of record JAOPUA010000044.1, read on the forward strand.
ACATACACACAATACATGCATTAATATTCACATTTAAGGTTTATTATGTGGCATTAGTAATGTTGATGGCTTAAAAGCAATTGTCCACCGCTGCAGGGCAGGCTTTAAACCTGCCGCCCTTGGTTTCAAGCGCTGTCTAGGCTGGCTTGGGTCCCACACCGGATCGACTGGTATTGTAACTAAAGTGGCTGTAGATCCCTCATTGTCATCAACAGTGGTTTGGGGTTTTATAACTAACCCCAAAGTGTTTCACTACTGGTAAACAAATTGTGAACGAATGATATAAAAAGCTTAACTACTGGTGAACGAATGGTTCGCGAAAGAGTAACAACTCAGTATGATGCATTACTTTACATGAAGGTACACAAAAAGCTTCACTACTGGTTTAAGAATGGATCGCAAATGAGTAACAACTCATCATCAGTCAGATCCAGCTCTACCAGTCGATCCAGTGTGGGACCCAAGCCTGCCCTGCAGAGGTGGACAATTGCTTTTAAGCCATCAACATTACTAATGCCACATAATAAACCTTAAATGTGAATATTAATGTATGTATTGTGTGTATGTATTGTGAATATCTTTATTAAAATATGACAATCATCCCGTCTGTGCCTTGTTCATTTATTAACTAATTGTGAAATCCCAGGAAAATTCAGTTGCTTTCATAATCAATTGGTCAGTTTGCTATTTGACAGAATGATTAATTAATACATTAGTCCCCTAGTCTGTTTACAGTAACTCCTCAGTAGTTACTGAGTAACTGTCACTTAGGGCCCTGTTAGGGCCCCAGTTAGGGCCATGCTTGTTCATCATTTGTTACTCAGTAACGAATAAAGTATTCTTTAGTCTGTTTACCAGTAACTCCTCAGTAATTACTGAGTAACTGTCACTTAGGGCCCCGTTAGGGCCCCAGTTAGGGCCATGGTCGTTCATCATTCATTACTAATTCGTTCCTCAGTAACTACCCATGTTTTTGCGTACCTTATTGTAAAGTGTCACCCAATTTTATACAGGAAAACTGCAAGCGTCTTCACACCCCACACCTACCCCAGCGACCGGCCTTCCCGGGCCAAATGGATCACTGTAGGGATTGTGGCCGATATGTGGCCTTTCCCTTTGCTTGCTACTCCACAGAGGGGGTCTCATACTAGCCACTATCACCTGGGAATAAGTTCCAAAATGTTACTAATTCGTTCCTCAGTAACTACCCATGTTTTTGCGTACCTTATTGTAAAGTGTCACCCAATTTTTTCTATGGAGTGTTGAATTCACTGGCTTTTTTTCTTGTCTCCTTGTGAGATTTGCTGAGGACTTTTACTCGCTTTCCCCAAATCCCGGAAGTGCTGGACCAGCGATACATTACTACCAGATAGTGATGCCTACCTTATACAACTAACCAAAATATCAGTGACATGAAGTCAGAAAAGCCTTCCCTTGCGCAGAGTTGGACGTCTAGAGCCCGTGTCCCAGATGTCCCTGTCCCATTTTGATTTCATGTTGATAGTATAGTTGTTAAAGGGATCGTTGGAGTAAATTACCCCACTAATAATGCTTAGATTTGGGGAAAGCGAGTAAAAGTCCCCCGCAAAGCTAGCAAGTGTAAGGAAAAAGCTAGTGAATTCAACACTCCATACCATAGAAATGTAATGACAAATAATTATTTCAGTTGTCAACTGAAATAATTAAATTATTTCAGTTGTCAATACATTTCTATGGAGTGTTGAATTCACTGGCTTTTTTTCTTGTCTCCTTGTGAGTTTTGCTGAGGACTTTTACTCGCTTTCCCCAAATCCCGGAAGTGGCATCGATTCAGCAGTAGCCTTAGCAGCAGACAGTTGAAGCTGTGTTACTGTGTTATTGTTAATAAACTCCTGGTGTAATTACAAACTGTACGACGTCTCGTCGAGTACAGTCCATATTTGTACTACTGACGTAGTGTGGTAACATTCCAAGCATTAGTGGGGTCATTTACGAGATACAGGACAGGTTCCATTAGTGCCATTACTAAGCCAGTCGGCTGAAAACTCTAATTTCACCAATGTTCGACCAAGGGGAAAAAAGCTTTCGAGGGGCTGGATGTCATGGTGCAAAGGACCCAAGGGTGAATTTACTCTGAACCATCCCTTTAATTTTGCCGTATGCTGCATATATGTTTTCTTTGTTGAACTTTATATTTTATGTTATGAAGCAGGCCCTGCTGTTTTTATTTGTTTCCATGTGCTGCTGGAAGCCACGCTGTCTATGTTGTACTATTTTAGATATCAAATATTGAAAATCGAAATACCTATAAAAAATGGTATGCATAACTTTGACAATGTATTGAAATCTACCTATCGGAACTGAACCACGACAACGTCACATGGTATCGTACCAACTGAGTTTTGTGGATCCTTACTAATTACATATTTGGGACTAATTTCCTAATATCAGTCACACATTTCCTCCTTTGCTCTTGTTTTCACTAGCATTGCAGAGTCCACCTCTTCGTTTGTCCTTGGTACATTCAAGTTCATTCATGAAAATATATCAAGCTTATTACACTGTTCATTTAGCCTTTCCCATGTGGGGAAAGATTAAATTAAATTGATGCAAAGACTATAAATAGAGCTACACAAATTTTAGTAACACAACATGTAAGCACACAAAAATACTTAATTTGATGCAAATGTGTCACAAGGTGAGTACAAGTGACCCTTTCCAGCGATACTGGAAGTGTGCTGATTGACAACTGCGTGCAGAGTGACATCTTGACAGTTGATTGAGAACCCCATGCTGCTTTGTGTCAGGGTGCATACTTAGGTTGTCCCCCTATGATCTAATTGTGTAACGCATGCCCCATATAACTAAATTTGTTTGTTATTTGTAGCACTTGCAGGCAGGACAAAACTGTTATATTATCATATTGTGTGCGCATAAATATATGCACACACAATGTGAATCAATAAAACAAATGTACCAGCATGGTGCTCTTGTACAGGCTGGCACCGCCCCGGCAGCTAAGTGTTTTTTTGACTCTGTTCTCAAGTCTGCAAGGCATCAGGTTCAGAATCGAACAGGAAACCATTGTCCCTTCAAATTAATCTGTTGAGTTAATCATTATATATAAAAAAAGTTAATATTAAACAGAACATGGTCTCCACAATGCAAACATATTCTGCATTAGCATCATGGATAGCAGGGCAAGAGAAGTCTGTCTGACCCCTTCTCAATGCCCCAAGTGATGCCCCCACCATGCAGGAATAAGGCAGGATATTGGTAGGAGACGAACCAGGATCAAACAGACCAGAAAGAGCTAATGATGGGAAGTTCGGTTCTTTTTAGTGGGCTAGGTCATTTGGATCGGCTCACCAACAAGAGCCGGCTCTTTCGGCTCCCAAAAGGCCTTTCATATTAACACATATCTTTTAATAATTCAGCCAAATGTAGCCCATTTTGACCTATAATCCGTATGTATCCCTATATATCGATAAATATTCAATAAGTCCTTTGTACTGAAGTATTCAAAAGTAAAAATGACATTTTCTAATTTCAATAAATTGCTGTAGCCGGTTGTCTTCATTCGCTGCTTGCTTAACGTTATGATCCTTGTTTACCCACACATGATTGGGTGCATGGATGCATGTGAGTCAGTCACTGCACACACGCATAGCATGCACAGGCAAACTTTATATTTAAAAATAAAAAGAAAAAAGGAAACTTGGTCGGGGGCAGGCTCCCATTGTTCACTTATTTGAACCAGCTCTTTGAACCGGCTTGTTCGCGACCGTCCCATCACTAGAAAGAGCGTCGGGCTTGATGCTCTTTGAACCAGGACAGTAAGATAGAGTGAAGTCAGATCTATAAAATAATTGTGATCTGTCCAAACCAAGAATGGAGGCGCGGATCTCTCCAACCAGTGGCGCCATCTCCAGGGCCACCTTGACGGCTAGCATTTCCTCTCAGCTCAGAGTTTCCATGAAAGGAATGCACAGGGGTGAACCTTGCTCTCCGTCATGGGCCGCTGAGGAGGACAGCCCCGATGCCCACGTCCACAATGAACTGCTGACGGGAATCCGTGAGGGCGAGGATAGGTGCCAAGGTGAAGCTCTGCCTCATCCTTCTAAATGCCAGATCAGCATTGGGAGACCACTGGAAGTGGACCTAAGAGGAGCTAAGGGCATGTGTAAGGGCAGCAAAAGCACTAATATCTTGAATAGTCTTAGCAGTAATAGTGATCTTTTTTTTGTAAAACCTAGAAAACATTGAAATGACTTAAGGCTAGTGGGCGTGGGCCACTCAGCGACTGGGTTAACATCTGGATGTTAACAACGGAGACAAGGAACCCCAGAAAAGGGACTATGGAGGTGTGGAATTCACACTTCTCAGACCTTCCGAAAAGCTGGAGGTCGAGAAGACACTGCAGAACTTGGTGGACGTGTTTGAAATGATTTTTTTCATCATGGGAAAAGATGAGGATATCATCCAAGTAAGCAAAATCAAAATTGCAAAACACACTCTGAGAACATCATTCACCAGACCCTGAAACAGCCCTAACCGCTGGAGCATTGGTGACACCAAAAGGCAATACGAGGTACTCTTAATGGCCGCTGGGAGTTTTCAAGGAGGTCGTCCATTCATCCCCTCCCTTATCCTTTTTTCTAAAATCTAGCTTGGAAAATATCTTATAGCACCATGCAAGAGCTCGAAAACAGTGGAGATAAGAGGAAGGGGGAACCTGTTCTTGATCGTGATGTAATTCAAGCCTTGGTAGTCAATGCACAGACTCAGCGACTTATCTTTCTTACCAACAAAGAAAAACCCTGCTACCGCCGGGGAAGAGTATTGCCAAATGATGCCGGAAACAAGGGAAGAGACGATATATTCTTTCATTGCTTTCCTCTCTGGCACAGACAAATAATAGAGGTGTCCTCTGGGAGCTGAAGTTCCGGGAAGCAGATCAATGGAACAGTCATAGGGTGGAGGCAGGGAGATGGCCCAAGCCTTGCTGAGCCTTGAGGTCAAGGTAACAGGACGGAACCCTGTGGCGTTCGGAGGCTAAAGATGTCGGAAGAGGGCGGGAAGAGACTTGGAAAGTGCAGGAACCCTTGGTCAAGAACCCTCTGGGGCAGGAACAGATTGGAAACAGGGAGAAGAGCATCCCTTTCCCCAACCTGTTACCTCCCGTGTGGACCAGTCTATGCGAGGGTTACGTTTGGTAGGGAAAACCAGAATAATAGGATTCAACAAGGAGTTGAACAAGTGGAAACTCAGCAGTTCAGTGTGATGGGAGTATAACAGGAAGTGTGACAGCTCACAAGTGCCCTACTATGTGTGAGCGCTCTCTTTTAATGGGCATGCAGACAAGAAGTGCCCAAGTTTCGAACAACAAATATATCTGCCCTTGGTAGCGTCACTGTCGCTCCTCGAGAGTGAGCCTGGCTCTTCCCATTCCCATGTGCTCCTAAGCGACGAGGAGACAAGGGCCATGAGGAGATGCGTTCAGCAGCTGACTGTTCTCTCTGGTCGGGAGGAAAACAACCGCACTGGATCTCTCCCTCTCTCCCTCTCCTGGAGACGATTGTCAATTTGAAAAACTAGGGCAAATAAAGTATCCTCCCGGTCCGGAGGAAGCTCTGGGGGAGCCAACTGGTCCTTGATGACATTGGACAGGCCACACAGGTAGGCATTGGACAGAGCCCAAGAGTTCCAGCCGCTCAGCTGCAATACTGGATGATGTAATCCGAAACCCGCCACCTGCCTTGACGCAGAGCCATCAGGGCTCTTGCTGCCTCACGACCTGGGCTAGTGTGATCAAAAATCTTGCGCGTCGGAGAATAACTCCAGAGAACGACATAAGGTAGAATCCCTGGACCACCTGGCCATTGCCCATGCTTCAGCTCTGCCGGTGAGGTGGGAGATAATGTACGCAACCGTTGCGCATTTCGTCTGGAAAGAAGGCGACTGTTGCACAAAATGTGGCCCTCACTGGACCAGGAATGACCAGCAATTCCCAGAGTCGCTGGAAAAACGTACCGGTCGGAAAAGATGAGAAACTGCGGCTGGAATGGAAGCTGCAACAGGTTGAGAAGCAGGGACAGGAACAGTGTCATTGTTCGGGATTGGTGCTGGAACCCGAGACGGGACAGCGATCACCAGACTTGCCATTAACTGCTGAAGTTGGTCACTGAGGCCCAGTCCCATTTATCTCCCATTAACAAGAACACTTGCTTTGCGTGCCCTTGAGTGCTTAGAGCTGGCTAACGTTCAAGGGTTGATTTCAAGGGAAAATGGCACTCCCCCTTGCTCCCCAAAGTATTGGGACACCCTACCCATTTGCAGGAACGCGCAAAATCTAGGGTTAGGGCTCAAATCTAGGGGAAGGGGGAGAATTGGGACAGGGCCTTAAACTACCAACCTGATTGAAATTAAAAGACTGAAAGCCCTCATTGCATTCTGCCAGCTCCCTTAGTCCCTGGCACAATGAGGAGAGTTCCTCCTCATAGTGGAAAATCTGGATCCCTTGGGCTCTCAACACTGCGTGCATAGAGTCAGCGAGAGTCCATTGTTGTGACCAGTTTGTGCTGTAACGGCTGGGTGAGCAGCAGGGGAAATAGTACTCAAAAGCTATAAGCATGACTTGGGAGGCAAAAGTCTGAGGAGAAAGAATGGTCTTTACTAGCAGATAGGTTGGTAGACGGGAAATCAGTTGTTGATCAGGCAAAGAATCCGGCAGGGAGAAGGCAAAGACATAGTCGGGAGTAAACGGGCAGGAATCGGAAAGCTTGATACGAAGAACAAAGATGAACTGGCACAAATGACACGAGGAGGGTAATATTGAGGGACATGAGGGACAGGTGAAGATTGTGAGTGAGAAGAATCAGCGATGCGAGGACAAGAAGTGAAATAATGAATGAAGGGGGCGATGTGAGGCGAGGTGTTCACAATGCTGCTTTATTAATGCCTCAAAGTAGCATACACATTTGTGGCTCCTAAAAAAGGAGCTTGTTTGCAAACAAAAGGAGCTGTTGATATTGTTACAGGACCACACAAAAGCATTGGTATGTTATAAATTGTGACTTTAAATGTTGTATTTAATAGTTTATCAATGTAATTATTTCCCCCTGAAAGTTGATGAGTTTCGATAGCAGTGCCCCATGTTCTGGGGCTGTATTGGTGCTGGGGCTGTATTGGTGCTGGGGCTGTATTGGTGCTGGGGCTGTATTGGTACTGGGGCTGTATTGGTGCTGGGGCAGTGTGAGCTACAGCAGTAGCTCAATTTTAGAGTTACTGCTGTATGGATAAAAAAAATATCCCATTTTGCTTTCAGAAATACTGTAACCTCTGAAAAATCTATATTGGATCCCCATGACTAAATGCTTGTTTGACAGATCTGAGTTTTTTTACTCTGAGAAAAACAAGCCAAAAGTTGATCTCTAACAAAGAAAGGTCCTCTTAGGCAATTCAACAGTTTCCGGCAGGGCCGTACAAAGAGAGAGGATTTAGGATTTTTCGAAACCCTAATTCCTGAGTGTGTGTCATAACCCATTGCCCCCATAGAATAAAATGTTTATTTTTGAGATCATGCATTTGCTAACCCCACATCATTGGATACCTTTGTCCACTGAACATAATAATAATCCCAACAACAGTATTATTTGGTTATTATTCTATTCAATCTTCTCATTTTCAATGTGAAAAAACCCCAATATGTAACCTAAATCAATACAAAGATGTAAATATACACGATTCACTATATTTGTGCTATCTCATTGGTCAAAGTTCTTCATTTCAATAGTTGAGCTGTACCCCATATGTATCTTGTTCGAAAGGTCAATGCTACTTTGTTTTTGGTTTTCTATTTGTAAAATGTTTGTAAACTTGTGAAACACATTTTCTCATACCATCTCTGCATTGTTATTCTTGATTTTACACTTCATTAGCTGACTCATCATTGTATCATTGTATAACAGTAGTATTCATATAGTGCACACAGTGTTAGGTATTCAGTCTCTGAACACGTAGCAGAGAGGGGTGTGGAGCATGTGACTAACCCTGGACAGCTACTCAGGTCAAAGTTCTAACTTGATGACTGTTTCACTGTCTTGCTGACTGTTTCACTGGCTGGCTGGCTGGCTGTTTCACTGGCTGGCTG
>JAOPUA010000044.1:19811138-19823909 GCA_027122455.1 Trisopterus luscus
CCATCCCAGGACCCTGAAGGAGTTCACCATCCCAGGACCCTGAAGGAGTTCACCATCCCAGGACCCTGAAGGAAGTCCCCGTCCTGTTTCCTCCGTCTGGATGTCATTAGGGGTGGGAAGGCCAGAGGTGAAACTGGTTAAACTAAACGGTGAAGTAGGGTTCCTCAGGGTGTGCCGATCAACACCATAGTTGACAGCCTGCCCTGCAGCCAGATGTAGGTGGCCGCTGGTGAGGGAGTCTGTGATCCAGCCCTCCATGTTGCGGTCTTCCTGTCTTGAGAGCTGCTTTGCGAGCAGGAGGGCCTGCCAAGTGTGGAATGCGCTGGAGAGGTAGAAAAGGTAAAAAGATGGCTTTCTCAACGCTGATTTGGGCCTGGGACACAAACGGTCAATGGTCCAGGGAGTCAACAACCAGAGGCTGCAGAACCAGCTTGGGAGGTCCTCCCAAGCTGGACCCCTTCCTCAGGCCCAGAGAGAGGCTGGAACACTTCTACCTGGAGGACCTTGGGTTCACATTGTCTGGACCCATTGAAGTGAGTGTGAGACATGTTTTAGAAATGAAGAATAGGGCAGTAAACAATGAAAGAAAGAGAGAGGGTTATCTCAATATTATTATCCTACATAAAAAACATATAGTTTAATAAAGTGTCGCTCTGCTATTGACTTTTATCCATGTTTCTTTTCCTTCCCTTCACTTGATTATCCATCACCCTCTGCTGTTCATTACATGCAGGGACTTTAACAATGGTTGAGGGACTGTTTTACCTCAGTGGCCCCTAATGAGCTTTGGCTGCTAATATACCATGAGCAGCCCTGTGTTAATGATGGATGATTGCTTGTTGAAATATTGAACTTAATTTCCTTGCACAGCGCTTTGTAACCAATCAGATACAGATTGTAGTGACTGAAGATGTAAAAGGTCAAGGGCTTGTTGCCTATTTGTTCAACATTCTTTCCAAATTATTTAGTGTGATTTTAGTCTTTAGTCCTTTTCTCACATATTTGAAATGGCTTATTATATTACACTATTTTCCAAGTATGCTCCATTAAAATTTGTTTCACAAAATGTGTTTATTATTATCCATGGGTAAATGTAAACCTCCAAACAGGTTTGAGAGAAAGTGAGAGAGAGAGACATTGACTAAGTACTTTTCACCTTTAAACAGGGAAATAGTATGGAGGCTTTACAATAGGCTTACATTAGACAAAGTCATTAAAGCAGCACACTACTCAATCGATTAGTGTGGTCATGATATAAAGAAAAACAAGAAAGTAGGAGCTTCCTCGACTAAGGTCTGTCATGGTTGTATAAGGGGTCTCTGACCTGGATGTTTGGCTGCTGCTCAGAGTCCCTGGCTGGAATCACCCGTCTTCATTGAGCAATGTTTTTAAGGTTTTTTTTAAGCAAAGTCAGCATGCTTCAAGTGGAAAATAAGTTTAGCCAGGATGCAAGACCCAAATGATGTGATTGTGGCCGAAATGAGCAAACTCAGAACTTGCAAAACCCTTTTTCATTCTTGCATCTCCGAGATTTTGCAACTTGCCAAAATCTATGTAGATGCATCTGATTTCCCGTCTCCATGGAGACCAACTCCCACTTATAGTGGAAATAACAGGGCGGATCATGTACGCCTTCATCTGATTTCAGGCTTTGGGCTTGACACAGGATGACATACACTAAGTGAACTGGTATTCATCTTTGCTGCTGCTCTAACATAGCTTCACATGTTCTTACCTCAGTTCAAATGACTGTTCTTACCTCAGTTCACATGACTGTTCTTACCTCAGTTCAAATGACTGTTCTTACCTCAGTTCACATGACTGTTCTTAACTCAGTTCAAATGACTGTTCTTACCTCAGTTCACATGACTGTTCTTAACTCAGTTCAAATGACTGTTCTTAACTCAGTTCACATGACTGTTCATACCTCAGTTCACATGAATGCATCTGCTTCTTTAGTCTGGGAGTTCAAGACCACACGCACACACACACACACACACACACACACACACACACACACTAAGGAAAAATAGAAGATAGAGATGACTACTTAATTGCCAATTGCCAAGGGATTCAAGGAGCATTGCCTAAAAGTGCTAACCTCCCCCACACACAAACACACATACATCAGGTTTTTGCCTTTTTCTATGTCTCTTCAGTGAGTCATTGTAACAAAGAAAGAGGAAGACAAAATGACAGAGAGGGAGAAGGAGCAATAGAGAGACTGGGGTACGTAGTTATTGACCAACAGCCATAGACAACAGCCAACAGCCATAGAGCAGTTAGCCGAACAAGGGATGTTTAATGGATTTACGCCCTGATATGATTAAATCTTCCAATCAACTCATTGCTCTGATCTGAATATTCATCTGCATTTTTACCTTTCAACGTAGAGGGATGAAAGAGTCTGAAAGCAGATTGTTATGACATAAACAAAGACCTGGTCAAGGAGCCAAACCAATATAATTGTACTACCATACACTTGTTTATAATAAGTGACAATAAGTAATCCTGAATCTCTTGAATCTTGAACTGAAGGTTTCATGGCAGTGCCCAGTGTCTGACAGGGAGTGTGTGCGTGGGCCTTTTCACTTCAAACAAGCCTCTTGATTGAGGATGAAATAAATGAAAATAAAGAAAAGCCAGGAGCACCATGTGTCCTCCATAAGAGCCAGACGAGGTGTTTTATTTTGGGCTGGTTATTTGAGGCTTTTGTGATTTACTGCAGCCTGGTGGTTATTATAAAAAATACGAGACATGAGAAGTCGAACCAGCTGTGTCTCATTTTGAGGGCAACCAATGTATTTCTTGCCCAGTGTTTCAACTCTAATTGGTTCATATCTGCATATGAAATGCAACATGTTCATTTACCACAACTATGCTTGGTCAATGTGTTTTGATTCACTGTTTTTATGCGTTGGAATGAACTGGTAAAAGTGGTTCAATGGCTGCAGCTGTGATCCTATTCTCTTATTATTTTATTTCGAGCAATGTGGTTCTTTGGTGTGGTTCGGTGGTGACCAAGTTTAACCACATCAATACTATATTAATGAAGTACAGGATGTTTACATCTTTTTACATGTACGATGGGATCATTTTCTTTTTTTTAATTTAATTTTATTTTTATTTTAAATATGTTTATTGAAGTTTTCAGTTTTTAGAACAGACAGTGAATACAAACACATAACATACAGAAAAAAGCACATCAAAATTAGTAGCCGCGGTCCATGGTCAAAACATAAATATTAAGTAAAAGGATCAGAAGTTTTGTCAAGTGAATGTCAGAGTACAATAAAAAAGAAAAATACACATACATATGCATAGTAAAGCACTATAGAGCGGCCTACCCATTAAAGAATCGTACAGGGTCCCAAATCTTATCAAACACATCTCCTCTATCATCGTTATAGTATCTCAGTCGCTCCAAATGCAGTGTGTTAGACATTTCTCCTAACCACAGGTCGTATGTAGGCACAGAGTCCAACTTCCACACACGTAATATCAATTTCTTGGCAAGCACCATCCCAAATTCAATAGCCTTCTTCTCGTATTTATTAATAAAAGACAAGGGACTTGTAGCTCCCAGAATTGCCACAAGTGGGTCAGGTTCCAAACGTTTCCCAAAAGCCTCAGAGAAGCATTGAAAAATACTTTTCCAATATGAATGGAGTTTGCTACATAACCAAAATGAGTGTGCTAAATTACCTATCATGGACTTACATTGATTACAGACAGGTGAGACATTAGGGTAAAATTTGTTTAGCTTCTCCAGGGAATAATACAGTCTGTGGACTGTTCTAAACTGTATAAGATTGTGTTTAACATTAACTGAACATCTGTGCACATTCCACAAACATTCATCCCAAATATCATCACTCAGTTCCAAATGTAACTCATCTGCCCATGCCTGCTTACGCTCCTCGGTACCCAGCACAGCTCCCTTATGAAGAATTTTGTAAAAGAAGGAAACCGCCCCGCGAGTAGCCGGATCAAATTTATTCATTGTCTCAAGAGTTTCGTGCTTATTCAGGTTCTGATAGTTTGTTACATTTTTACGAATAAAGTCTCTAATTTGTAAATATCTGAAAAAGCTTGAGGTAGAAATATTATAAGCAGTTTGTAGCTGTCTAAATGTGGCAAAACATCCTTCAATATACAAATAATTTATGTTAACAATACCCTTTTGTTTCCAGTCAAAGAAAGCTGCATCGTTAATGCCTGGTATAAAAGAGTGATTATTACAAATGGGAGTGTCAGTATACATTTTTGGAGCCTTAATATAAGATTTTATCTGCTCCCATATGCTTATAGTGCCATGAATTACAAGGCTGTTACTATAGCATGACTTCTTGACTGTGGTGGGGCTATTAAGCAGAGCCAACAAGGACGACTTTTTGCAAAGCAGCCGTTCTATGCGTAGCCACGCTGGGCATGAATCTAAAATAGACGGGGGGCCCCTTCTCCACCAAGCAAGCATAGAGAGATGAGTAGCCCAATAGTACATTTTAAAATTTGGTAAAGCAAAGCCACCAACATTCTTTGCTTTACATAAATGTTTTTTAGAAATTCTAACGGCTTTGTAGTTCCAGATAAATGATACAATAATGGAATCTAGTTGCTTAAAGTAAGACTGAGCAATAAAGCAAGGAATGGATTGAAAAAGATGGAGGAAACGCGGCAGTACAATCATCTTAATAGCATTAATCTTCCCTACGAGAGAAATAGGAAGAGTCTTCCAGAAATTAATTCCCTGCTTAAGCTGTTCAATTTTGCTGTTCCAGTTCTTTCGTAAGAGGTCCTCAGATTTTTTCGTAACAATAACACCAAGATATGAAAAATGCTCATAAGCCTTTTTAAAGGGAGTGGACAATAAATAAGTCATATTAACCTCCTTGGACACTGGCATTAACTCACTTTTGTCCCAGTTAACAGAGAATCCAGAGAGTTTGCCGAAACTGCTAATTAGAGTCAAGAGGGCAGGTATTGATGTTTCAGGATGAGATATAAACAAAAGAATGTCATCTGCATACAATGAGAGATGATGCTCTTGCTCATGTATCTCAACGGGGGATATTAATTGACTTTGTCTGACACTGGCAGCAAATGGCTCAATAATTATTGAAAATAAAAAAGGGGAAAGAGGGCACCCCTGACGGGTCCCACGGTTGATTGCAAAAGGGCATGAAATGTTTTGATTGGTGATAACAGAGGCAGTTGGGTGTGAATAAATGATCTCAATCCACTTCATAAAGGAGGGTCCAAAACCAAATTTTTCAAGTGTGATCATCATGTAAGGCCACTCAACCTGATCAAACGCACGTTGTGCGTCCAGAGAGATTACTACAGCCTCCTCTGTGTGCTCCGTGTACAACACATGAAATAAACGACGCAAGTTAAAATACATATGTCTCCCTGGCATGAAACCAGATTGGTCAGGATGAATAATGGAACATATGCGCTCCTTTAATCTGTTAGCTAAGGCTTTACCCAGGATTTTGGTTTCTATAGGCAACAGTGAAATGGGGCGGTATGATGAGACCAAGTTAGGGTCACGGCCTGGCTTGGGTATAAGTGAAATGTTGGCTTTATATAAGGTGGGAGGTAACCTTGAGTTCAACATTGAGTGATTAAGCATACGTAATAAGAGAGGCAATAATTTAGAGCTAAATTCTTTGAAAAATTCTATACTGAAGCCATCTGGCCCAGCTGCCTTATTGTTGGGAAGGGAGGAGATCACTTCCATTATTTCTTTTGAATTAATTTCTTTATCTAGTGAAAGAGATGATTCTGCTGATAGTTTAGGTAGGTCCAGATTTTCAAAAAATGTTTCCATCTCGTCAGGATCAGGTTCTCCTTGTGACTGATAAACACGTTCATAAAAAACAGCAAAACATTTATTCATTTTTTCAGGGTCTGTCCAGAGAGTGCCATCATCTGACTTAATAGAGTGTATGGCTCTAGAAGCCTGAGTTTGCCTTAATTGACGGGATAGCAACCTATGGGGCTTTTCGCCAAATTCAAAATATTTTTGTCTAATTTGGACCAGTAAACGTGACACATTCTTTGACAGTAGAGTATTGTATTCATATCGTAATGCAGTGATCTTCTTGAGTAACTCAGGTTTGTTACCTTCTCTATATAACACTTCCATATCAGTTGATTATCAATTTCAGTTAACCTTTCTTTAGATTTTCTTTTTTCTGCTGCCTCATAGGATATAATGTGGCCCCTAATAACAGCCTTCATGGCCTCCCAAAGTGTGGAATCATCAACTTCACCAGTGTCATTCATTTTTACATATTGATCTATTTGGTTTGAGAGATAAGAGCAAAATTCTTTATTTTTCAGTGTTGCATTATTTAGGCGCCAGCTAAATTCTCCCCTCTTGTAATTCAATTTAAGTTTCACAGAAACAGGGGCATGATCCGATATGAGAATATTATGATACTTGCAGTCAACTATTTGTGTTAAAAGTTTAGAATCCAGAATGAAATAATCAATCCTAGAATAAGACTTGTGAACTGCTGAAAAGAAAGAAAAGTCTTTTGCTGTGGGGTTGAGGAGTCTCCAAATATCCACTAGATTATATGACTAGCTAACTAACACTGCTCTTAGATGAACTGGTTTGGGAGTGTTGTCTGTCTAAGACAGGATCCAAAACAGAATTTAAATCTCCACCCAAAATTATATTTGAGTTTGACATATCGGGTATAGTGTTGATGAGATTCTGAAAGAAAATGGGGTCATCAAAATTTGGCCCATACACGTTAATTAGGGTAACTGGTACAGAGTTAAGTTCCCCTTTAACTATTAAATATCTGCCCCTGTGATCAGAAATAGTTTGCTTGTGGATAAAAGCTATTGTTTTCTTAATAAGGATCGCTACCCCTCTTGCGTTTGTAGAAAAATTAGATTGAAATACATGAGATGCCCATGAAGGACACAATATTTTTGCTGCCGTTGTTTTTATATGCGTTTCTTGAAGGAAGGAAATATCAGCCTTGAGTGTGCGTAGATGTGCATAAACCTTTCTTCTCTTAAGAGGGCTATTGATCCCCCGTACATTCCAACTGACCAATGTAATTCCACCTTCACTGTGTTTACAAGATGTAGGTCTATCTGACATAATATGCTACATAAGGGAATTTGTTACATGACCATGGCAAAAAAGAATATACCGAAAAAAATAGATGTGCAGACAAAAAAAGAACATCGAACAGAACACATGAACATAGTAAAGGGGAGACAACCCCATGGAAAACGCTTCCATGCCCCAGACTTAAAGTTAACGCTAAACTCAGGGGGCCAATAAAGGCCCAAGATAGCAAACAACTACTCACCTCTCTCCAAGCAAGGGAGAGACTCCACCTCAACCGTGGATAATAATTGCAAATAAAACATTTGTCCTCTCAATTCTCAATGCGAGTTTGGTCTTCTTTTTTTTTTTTTTTCTTTAAATTTTGCTGATAATACAGAGATAAATTAGTCAACTTGCCGGCTTGACCCAACATTCATGTTCCAGTCCCGTACCTCCCGACTCCTCCCTGTGACCACAAAGTTTGCTGGGTGCCTGAAACCGCACCTGATTTTCCTGACTCTACATTTCTCCTTAATGTGCTGAAACACCTTCCGTTTCTTCATGGTAGCAAACGTTAGATCAGGAAAGATGAACACAGAGCGCCCGTCGTACTGCAGCGGCATTTTCTCCCTGGCAAGCTTCAACACCAGCTCCTTCACCTGAAAGTGGTGTAGCTTTGCAATGATAGCCCTAGATTTACCATCTTTAGCAGGCGCTGCGCTTCGATGTGCACGATCCACATTCGCGGGCCGGTCAAAATTCTCCTCTCCCAAAAGCTTTGGTAACAGCTTGGCAACAAACTCCGTCGGCCTACCGTTTTCACCTTTCTCCTTGATTCCGATGATGCGGATGTTCTGCCTCCGGGAGCGGGCCTCAAGGCAGTCTAGCTTGGCTTCTTGTAGCGTGTACTGGGATTCAAGGCTAGCGTGTCGCCTCTCCAACTCCTCTAGCTGTTTCTCGTGCGATTCCACGGCAGCCTCGGTTGACAACATACGTTCAGTAACGTCTGATAGAGCAGATTTGAGGGTGGATAGGGACCCTTTTAGCTCGTCGAATCTCACATCTACAGCGCTTTTCAATGCATTTATTGCTGCCAAGACGTCTTCGTTTGTAGCCGGGACTATAGCATTAGCAGCTACCTCGGCATCGTTGTCGAAACAACCCTCTTCGTCTTGGCTTTTTTCAGATTTATACCCCTTGCCTTTTCTTGTCATTTTGTCTTTCTTGTTAGTTCAAACTCGCCAAAATTTAAATTAAGAACAATAAGTGAGGTAAACGAGAAGTTGAGGCGGAGCTTCCCGCAAACACGTCTACTCCATAGCCAGGGTTGCCAGATTCCTCGATGGGATCATTTTCAATGACATTACTGTTTCCTGAGCACAATGCTCTTTGATGCCAGTGGTTCATACCATATAAACAGCACACACAGTGCACCACAGGTGACCCGAGTGAGTGAGCTGAGTGGTCCGATGCTGCTCCAAGGTGTTGTTACATATGATATCTATACATGAACTCTGCAAATTCAGCTCAGTTCATTCTGCTAGCAGACGACAACAGGAAAATAAGTCTTAAAGGATTTCATCACATCAGCAGTTTCTCACACTTTTTAAATTTAGGTACCTTATAAACATGTCCTCTGGTGATGATGGCGGTGATTGGGTTGATCTGGAGGACTTGCTCCACCCACTGAAGACATCCTGATATCTGCTTTCAGGGAGAACCTGTTTTTAATCCCTTGCCCCGGAGGGTGGATGCCCTGTTTGCCTCCGATTTCATCTGCAGACCTCTCCTCCCCTGGGCCACCCTACCCTTGCACTTCTCATTTCTTTCCAACTGTCTCTAAATTAAGTAATAAAACGAGAAAAAGCGACTGAAGGCTCTATTCCGCCAAGGGAAACAGATTTAAAGTAACATACAGTGTTTATTTATTGATTGATTATAGATTTATGGATAGATGGGTGAGGGATTATTCAGTTGTACGTTTGGCAACTCTTCTGTAATTAGCTATCTGAATATCAGATCATTGAAATGTACTGATATTATATCTTATATATATATATATGTGTGTGTGTGTGTGTGTGTCAGAATTTAACAAGTGAGTGAGCAGAGCAAATACCTCTCCAAAAAACATTGATATTACCTCTTCTTTTCTCAACCTTGTCCTATTATATAACTTTTGCAAAATTTGGTGATGATACATGTAAATGTGTGTTCAGCATTCCATAAATCAACTTCTATGTAGATAGAAGTATTTAGAGATACAGATATGCATAAGTAATTAAGAAAAAAGTAATTATTAATGAAATGGCAAGAGTACCTGTTTATTCCATTGATCATATTTAATTAGGTTTTCGAGAGCTAGGAATCCTTTTGTCAGAAACAATTAGCCAGTGCATGTGTGTTCCGTCCTTTGCTGTCTCCTGCTGCCTTCACCATCTCTACTGATTGATCTGTGAGCCAGTGGGAGTTTTCTGTCTTCTTGGTGTCACTGTGGGCAGGAGGCCTGCTGCCACGGTATGTGCACTAGCTTTCAGCTCCTTCAAGTGACCAGGTCAAACCATCACTGCGATGCATATACTGTATCATTAGATATTATAAGTTACCTAGTTCAAAGCTAGGTAGTCAAGTAAAAGGTCCTGTGTTAAACATTTTTTTCGGCTCTTTAAAACTGTTCCCTGAGGTTAGTGAAGTCTATCAGTAGCGCGTGTTTCAGTACCTCGTGTTCTATATATTAAAGGGTGGGGTTATGCTTATGAGCGCTGCTCTGATTGGCTGCCTCATTGCATGGTTTGGTGGAGGAGGAGAACAGAAATAACCAGGCTTGAGGCAGTAGTTTACTGTTGGCCTGATGGCTGGGGGAGTGGCAGCTGAGAAGGTTGCTGTACCTTTGTTTCTCCATGGTAACAATTCCATGCAATACTTAAACACTACTATGTTGAGTGATTTGGCCAATGCAAATGCTAACAACTCCATTACATCCTTCCGTTGATTATGACATTGTCTTCAGGAGCATAACAATTTGTCCTTTTCAATATTTGGATATAATTGTTGGACCCGTTTAACCCATCAAAACATAGACCGCACCGCCATCACGCCGGTGAATAAAACCTAGAATGAATATATTCTGTATTTTTGCCCTTTGCGACAGCTCGCAGCAGAAATCTACCAGGGATTATACAAATAATAAGATTAAGATGAATTACATTGTTTTACAATGCAAATGTATGCAAAATATGTCACTACAGGTGGCTATAAAGTAAACAAGAGTTTGACCTTTCTTCAAAAATTGTTGATTAATACTATTATAATAGAGGTTTTGTTTTAGCACCCATAAAAAAAAGCTCCCTGGCCAACGCTAGACGGCTGTGGTGACTCAGATGAACAACTAGAATCCAATCAATAAAAGAGTTGAAATGGCAATGAAGGCTTGGGAATGACCTGATTGATAACATTTTTTGGGGGTAATAGATAGACTCCATTTTAGAGCGCTTCCGTGCTGGGTATAGGCTGCCGTGTCACTGTGTCTGGGCCAGGGCACCGCTGTGGAGAACCGGTCGCATTGGCTTCTGTCGGGACGGTACGGGCTCCAGCAGCGTTTGGTGAGTAAATGATGGAATCATCCTGGTCCTCGGACTCAGTGTGAAGATAGGGTATAGTAGTGGGGGGTAAATGTTTAGGGAGAAGGCTCTGATCGGTCTGTTCTGCTGCGTGAATTGTAGTCCGCGTTGTATATAGGTTGTTTTGTGAGCTTGTATAATGAGCGTATATGAGAACTTTTTGGCTGCTGCATCAGAGAGCTTATTGATAGCATTAACAAAGGAACAGTTGTTACAGGTGGCAGATCATTATTTGATTGAATTGACTATTCCGAAGAGGGCTAATAAAGAACAGTTGGTGGATTTTATTCGTGGAAAGTTAAAGGAGAAGAAGGTATTGCCTAGGGGTGCACTTGTAGAGCTTACCCTACCAACACCATTGACAAGCCTTAACGAACCACTGTCCAGAATGAGTCAATTAACCTTTGATGAGCAAAAACAACTTTTGCAAATGCAGTTAGACCACAGGAAATTAGAAATGGCGCAAGAGTTAGAAGAAAGAGAGAAAGATCGCGTGCTTGAGATGGAGCGATTTAGACATACCGAGCATGAACAGGAACAAGCTCGAGAGCTTGAGTGCACCCGGCTTAAGTGGGAAGTTGAAGGTAGAGGCGGCGGTGGTGCCACTCAACATTCGGGTTTAGGAATATGATAAAGTTCCTTCCAAAGTTTAATGAGCGTGATCCCGATGTTTTCTTTTCGTTATTTGAAAATGTTGCGGCAGATCAAAACTGGAGTAGTGGGAATAAAACTCTCCTGTTACAGACCGTTCTAATTGGCCGTGCGCAAGAAGCATTTGTGGCTTTGTCTTTTGAAGAAAGGAGAAGCTATGAGAAGGTAAAAGAGGCTGTGCTGAAATGTTATGAACTTGTTCCAGAAGCGTATAGGCAACGTTTTCGCAATTTAAGGAAATTCGAAAGACAAACCCACTTAGAGTTAGCCAGAGAGCTCATAAGTGTTTTTAATCGCTGGCTTACTGCAGAGGGTATTGTTGAATTCGAAGGCTTGTGTAATTTAGTGTTGTTGGAACAGTTCAAAAACATATTGCCGGAACGCATTGCTACGTATCTTAACGAACATAAAGTGGAGACAGTTGCCGAGGCTGCTGCCCTCGCTGATGGCTATGTGTTGACCCACAAGAATCAGTTCGCCTATGCAAGAGACTACTCGCAACGGTATGGCAATCGGGGAGATGACCGCGACCACCGGAGAGATCACCGCGACGTTGGTGCGCAGGGGGTTCGGGGAAATGTGGGTCCTCCTGGACGGTTCGATCCGATGCCTCATAGCAGAACCGATGGCAAGATGGAAGCAGACAATAAATGTAATTATTGTTGGCAATTGGGCCATTGGAAAAGGGATTGTCCATCTTGGCTTGCTCATAGAAAGAGTAGGCCTACAGCATTTACTAATGAAGTCAAGGATGTTGGTTGTGCGACGTCGATGCATGCCGCGCATTTGGGCAGTGGACGAAAGGCGAATGTGTTTCAGTTGAAGGCTGAAAAAACTGACCACGAGCATTATAATGTACAGGAGGTAAAGATTGATGATGAACCAAAAGCAGTATCCATGTCCAACTATGCCCCTTTCATTACAGAGGGGTTTGTGTCAATGGTAGGAGAGGCTCGTACAGTGCCAGTTAAAATACTGCGTGACACAGGGGCATCGGAGAGTTTTATTTGTCAATCGTCTTTGCCTTTCTCCTTTTTTTCAGACACTGGGAGGTGTGTTTTGATTCGGGGATTTGGCCTTCATCCGTTTCCAGTGCCATTGCACAGGATTAACTTGCAGTCTGGATTTGTGAATGGCGAAGTTGTTATAGCTGTACGTCCAACTCTGCCTGTAGATGGTATTGACCTGATTATCGGAAATTATTTGGGGGGGGATTGTGTATGGCCTGAGGAGTCATGTCCACCTCCGGTGGTCAAATCAGTAGTTTCAGCATCAGCAGAGCCAGACAAATGTCTATTAGATTTCCCAGGGGTGTTCACTGCCTGCGCTGTGACGCGAGTGATGGCTCGTGCAGACAGAGAAACCGTCTGATGTATTAAGGACTGGTGCAGCTAAAGTGTTTGTCCCAGAGCTACCAGTACCATT
>JAOPUA010000044.1:19994273-20004767 GCA_027122455.1 Trisopterus luscus
GTTGTGTAGTGATTGTTTGTGCATTGGTCGTGTAGTGATTGTTTGTGCATTGATTGTTTGTGCATTGATTGTGAAGTGACAGGGCCCTGGGAGAAGAGAGACTGAAACAGACGGTTTACTTAAACAATGACATGCATATGTGTTCTCTCATACCAAATGACTGAAAAATTGCTTAGCCCCAATGTGGGCCAATCATTGATTGCAGTTATTTACTACAGATTGTCTCTGATGACCGGAGTTTGCCTCTTAAAATTATGAAAAGAAGGCGTATTGACCCTAGTGGTGGCTGACAAGCCAAAGATCACCTGGCCTCCTTGACCTTCAGACAGGAGTCCAGCTCTCATTAGCAGGGATAACAAGTAGCAGGACGACTGGCAGCGGGATGATGCCAGTCACAGACCAACGAGTATCTGACCAAAGGAGCTTAGTGTGTGTCTAAGTAAGTGTGTAGTTAGTGTGTGGTGTGTGAGTTTGTGTGTATGTGTGTGTGTGTGTGAGAGAGATTGTACGTAATTGTGTGTCTGTATGGTAAACTATGAGCCTCTGTGAGAATCTGTGTTTTCAGGTGGTAGTTCCCATTTTGCTCATAAAAGAATTGTGGTGTCATTTAAAGGCCTATCAGGATGACCCCCTCCTTTCAGCCAAGGTTTATTCATGAATTCAAAGGCGGGCGAGCACAGGCACACGCTACCCTGCTCTGTCTCCGTGGTCCCCAGTACTCCAGCTCCATCAGTAAACATGGATGGCATCGGGGGGCACCTTCCATGCTAATAGAGACACCTCATTAAGCCCCCCTGCATTAAGACCCCCCAGCTCAGATCAGCCTCGTTACCTCGTCATTATCATGTCACATGAAGTCCACATGACCTGTGGCTGATGAAAGTCCGGTCTACGGCAAACACACACTGACACACACTGACACCCTCGTCCTCATTGCAATGACCCTTCCTCCTCCTCCTCATCTTCACCCCTCTGCTCTCCACCGTAATGTGGGAGTGACGAGAACTCATTAACACCTTGTTAAACCCTCTAGTTATTCCTCCACCATGCTCTGCGTCCTCTTCCCTAAACCCCCTGACGGTGATCCCCTAATGAGGCGATGGTATCGGATCCACAACGGGAACTATGGCTCCTCAGATTGTGTTTTGGATCTGGTGCATTGCTGACTTATTTGGGCCATGTTCATTCTGATCAATCGCTGAGGTGCTTCTTCTTCCCTTGGAAGGTCTTTCATATTCATTGTGTATGTGGATCCATAGCTCTACAGCAGTGGTTGGTTTGGTTTAACCAGAATCCCTTGATTTAATATTCCAACCACTAGATGTTCACTCAGGGCGTCACTTACTTCAAATACCCCGCATGTTTTGAGTTCATACAGTCTCATTAGCAACACACACACATCTAATATCTATGCCCTAAAGGACACTCTGGCATGATAGCTACGTTTGTAAGATGTCACACTTTCTGCTATAACCAGTTGAGGAATGCCATATAATTGCTCAATATTATTGTGATCCATTACCATCCAGTTTTCCAGTCTTTAAATTAGGGCGGCCGCTGCTTAGTGGTAACTTTAACCAGTGGTAACTTTGTTACCACTAAGTTTAGTTTGTTTTTATATATCGACGTACGAATGAATGATTGCTATATACAGTGCATTTACTTGGCAAATGTCACCAAATAATGAGATATTAAGACAAAGACATATTGGATCATGGGTAATTACAGCCCATCCACAAAGGGTCATTGTTGTCACACAAAGAAAATCAATGCATACAGATAATAAAAATTCACGACAATTCAACATGGATAGGTTGGACTCAAACGACTACAGTGGACATTTCTGTGGTAACCTCTATTCTCAGGAGTAGCAGCGCCACCACGCTCTAGTTGGAAAGGTATTGTCAGTTCACATATCACACAGTTCTTGCTCTGAAGCGGAGAAAGCTAGAAGAGTCGTCCCTCACGGGCAGTATGATTACTAGGTCATCCTGAACTACAACATGACAACACATCCCCACTAAGATACATCATCCCCCAAATGTAAATATACAGGGAGAAGGAAACGTGTTAATTCCAAACACCTGTACTAAAACGTTAGCATATACTTGTGCTTTGAACACTGAGTACTACTAGCACCTGAAAAACATGGCGCACGCAACATTTAGCTCGACGAAAAAAAACAAGAAAACAAACAGAACAAAACCAGTCCAATCAAACATTGAGTCGGTCAGGAGGTTTGTGAGCACGCTGTGACCTGCCTACAACTCCCAGCGATCCGGCCGGCACCACTGAGGAGGGCGCTGTGGGTGGCTCTGGTGTTGGGGTCACCAGCGGGGTCTGTGCGAGATCGTCCTACCTCTGCACCAGGCACAGACTCCTCTCCCAGTGGCTCCTCCTCTGGTAAAGTCACAGGTGGACACGCATCCACAGTCGCCTGTCTCCCCATTGGATACTCTGTGGAGCAGCTTGTCTCCCGACCTGCATCATACCGCATATGGTCCTGATGTCTGCGGAAGACACACCCATCCGTCAGCTCAACAGCATAGGACACACTCTGCTTACGGATAACCCAGGAAGCTATTGCAGATTGGTCTCAATGCTGAAGTTACTCAAGTATACATTGTCACACAGTTTCAGCTGTCTCTCCCCTGCATGTTGCTGGTGACCCTCCTTCTGCTTTTCCTGCTTTCTCTCCACCTAAGCCTTCATGTCCGGCCGCAGCAGGTTCAATCTTGCGTTGGGCCTATGCCCCATCAACATCTCTGCAGGTTTTTGTGCAGTTGTAGTCTGTGGCATGAGGCGGTGTTGAACAGGATGCTCAGAGTCCCGTTTCATCCTCTTCAGGCTCCTTCACTGTCTGAACATCTCGCTCGGCTAGGCCATTCCAGGCTGGATGGAAAGGAGCTTTCCAGATGTGACGTATGCCATTCTGCTGCATGAACTCACTGAACAGCTCACTGGTGACTGTTGGGCCATTAGTGACCAGGGTGTCTGGCAACCTGTGAACTGCAAACACTTGCCTAAGATTGATTAGGTTGGAAGGTGTTGTGATATTGCTCATGATGGGGGCCTCTAGCCACTTGGAATCTGCATTAAGTCAACCATGATAAGAAACATCTGCCCCATAAAATGGCTGGCAAAGTCCAAATATAAGCTACACCAGGGCTGGTCTGGCCACTCCCATGGATGCAGAGGTGCTGGTGGAGACATGTGAGTATGACTTTACATTATTCTCCAGATCCAGGTCCATCCCTGGCCACCAAACAAGGACCTTGGTTTTCATCCGCAACACACCTGGATGAGTCTCATGTGTTTCCTCCATAATCTGAGAGGAGGTCATCAACCCTCGGCGACAGGGACTCCTCCAGCTTGGAGGCCTGGGTCACCTTGAGCTCATAGTCCCCACACATCCGTGCTGTGTTTTTTACTGCCTTCAAAACTGGAACAATGAGAGCCGCCCACCTTGAAAACTGGACAGGCACAATGATGCTCGGCCCCTGTAACCTTTCCAGCTCCTAATCGACTCTGTCCTTCGTGGTATAGGGCTCCGCCCACGTTTAAAGAAACGTGGTGTGGCATTGTTCACTGTCACTCCCTTCAGTGTGTCCTGCTTGTCCCTGAGAACGTCCCTGTACCGCTGCAGATCGCCCTCCGATGAGTGGCCATACTATATTTCATGCCAGTTGAGCCAGTTTTTTTTGCAGCCAGTCACGGCCTATAAGACTGGGTCCACTGCCTGTTGCTATCACCAGCATGGCTTTAGCCCTATGACTCCCAGCTGATAGGTCCACATATAACAGCCCCAATGGAGGACTGGGCTCCTGAGTTTCAGCGTCAACGGGCTGGATCCCCATGTCCTGCTGTAGGTCACCTCGTTGATGACCGATGCAGTAGCCCTGAATTAACCTCAAACTTTATTTTCTTTCCCTTGACAGAGACTGTGGCATTATGAGCCTCAGGTGGCTCCTCCTCAGTTTCCACCCCAAACATGTTGTAGGCACACGCTGCCTCTTCATCTTCTTCTTCTTCAAGGCGGTGTGTAGCTGCCTGGGCCTGTTGAGTTGTCCCCTGCTAAGGCTTAACCTTACCCTTTGAACTCGAACACATTTGAACTAAATGTCATTTTTTACTGCAAGCGTGGCAGGCCGCGTCTTTGAATTTGCAATAATTTGCATAATGCGCCCCTCTGCACCGAAAACATTTCACTCTCTTCACAGGTTTCAATCTCTGAACGAGGAGCATTGCCATTGACTCTGACACTCCCTGCCCTTTCTGGATATCTTTGGCATTATTAGCATCTCCATACCTAATATATAATACAAATATCAGAAATATATGTCGTTACTAATGCCGCAGTCGGTCACGGAGCATATCATCTCATACTGCTCTGAAATCACAATGCTCAGACAGCTTCCCAAGCCCAAATTGACTACCGACTGGACTATCACGGACAGTTTCAGATTGTGGTAGTTTCCCCACGAGCTGGACCAGTTCGTCATATGGAATTTGTCCCAGTTTCCGTGGAGTGGCTCATTTCCTTATCAACTTAAGTGTTTGCTCTGCAAACACTGAGGAGAATGGCACGCTTTTGACCCTCCTCAGTTATTACTTTATCAGAGAATGGTGTATGGAAGAGGAACGCGTCAAAAAACAAAAATACCAGTTCACCCCTACACCAATAATATGTGGTGACCTCTATTATCAGGAGTAACAATGCCACCACATTCTAGTTAGAAAGGTCTGTTTAATGTATAATTGGTGTCAGTTCACATGTCACACAGTTCCTGCTCTGAAGTGGAGAAAGCTAGAAGAGTTCCCCCTAGCAGGCAGTATGACTTAAGTCAACTATAACCTCACATAACGTGCACAGAAACATACGATATACTACAGGTCATATGAAATGTAGCAAGCCGCATGGCTGTCCTGTGAACCCAGATGATTAGTATGTATGGAAAAATAACAAAGAACCTCATCTTCTTTCATGTTTGTGGACCAAGCAGGAGTCCGCTGTGAGAGCAGAGGGCGTTTGATTGCAGGCCTGAGGGCCTCCATCGCCACGCGCCCAGCGGGACTCTCCACCACTGCACGAGTATGCATGTAGTATTTACATTCTCCCAGTGGGAGAACTTAGTCGTTATTTTCTGTTGGAAATGCTGAAAACAGTTTTGAGTCACTGCCATTTGATGTGATATATTTTCACTTTTGTTTTCTTTTCACCTCAAGCTGTTACCTTCCGTGCTGAGTTTTCTTCAGGGTGTGGGCTGGATTGTTGGATATATCATATACTCTATCTTTCAGTTTCTCTCTCCATTACTCTCTGATTGTATTTCCATTGCTGCCACCGATAGTCTGATATAATATTTGTCTAATCTTTTTTATTAACAAATTAACAAATCATATCGTCGCTTTTACAATAATAGGGTTAGGGTTAGAGTGAATTAACTCAAATTGAATCCATTGGAGGGAACTAATATACATATAAAAAAATATATATATATATATATTCCGCAGGTTGTTGATTTATAGTTGATATTCGTTTAATACCGTGATTGCCGCTACAACGCCTAGAAAGTAAATTATTGTCCTCCTTTTGTCCTTAAAATACCTTTGTCTAAACAGTCCTCCTTTCCTCTGTTGTGCTTCGGCTTCTCTACAATCTCCTCCGTTTTCAAAGCATTTTTGTTGGCCTCCTCCGTGCCCCTGTCTCCTCTCCCACACTCCCGATTGGTCTAGACGGTCCCCCTTGCACTGAGTCAAACGGTGCGGTACGGTAGGATCCACATCAACCCAGTCCAGTACAGCTGAAATACTGAGAAAGCCCAAATGGAGTGGGGTTATGTTTCAATACTGTCTGATGCTCAGGGTAACTGAGATGATGCAATGTGAAGCCCATAGTCCTTCCTCTCTCCTATCTCTCTCTTCTGCTGTCTCTCCGTATCATGTGAAAGTTAACAGAAGAACTGATTCCTGTGGGCTAAGGCCCAGTCCCGTTTCTCTCCCCTTAATAAGAACACTTGCTATGAGTGCCCTTAGCTGCAAGTCAGCTCCCCAGCTGGCCTGTGTTCAAGGGATGATTTTAAGGGAAAACAAAGTATTGGGAAACCCTACCCCTTCCCAGGAACACGCAAAATCTAGGGTTAGGGCTCAAATCTAGGGGAAGGGAAACCACTCCACTGCTTCATTAAGGTTAGGAACAGTGATGTCTACTTCATTTCCCATTTAAGAGTAAATAATAGATAGATATATTTTTGTATTTCGTCACTTTTAAGAAGTGTTGATCAAAGTATAAACCATGAGCAGCCATTTCCCTCCACCTAACCTTTTCCCCCTGCTCAGACAATGACACTCTCAAGCAGAACTGTTCCACATAAGGCATGCTCAGGTAACTTTGAACTTCTAAGATGTTTAAACCATAACAGATAACCACAACCACATGGACAACCACATAACTCCATAACTAACCCTAACATGTTGTATTGTCTTGTGTCTTGTCTAGTCATCAGCTTGACATCTCAGCAGCCTTTGTATCTGTGAACTATGAGCCCTCACTTATCCTCCCTCTGTCTGGGAGGATAGTGCTGTCCAAGACACATCAATTGAAAAATGGTGTGCCACAAGGGTTCGATTTTAGTTCTCTCCCTTACCACTCAACACATATTCACTGGGATCTATTTGTGGTTTCTCTAACCACAGTTACCAGTTACCACTGTTATGCTGATGATGTTAGTCAGCTCTACTACTCTTTTCAGAAGACAGAAAAAACCACAGTCGTGGCGAATATTGTGGTGCATCTCAGACTCTGTCTGGAACAAGGCAGGCTTCAATCTAGGAAATGAAGAATACATTACCTCTTTTACCTCAAAGCATTAAACTTATTTTTATTTCAGTTTACACCTAAAAGTAGCATTTTCATGTGCTAGTAGTCATTATAAAATATATATACTTACATGTATAAGCTTAAAATAAACTTAAAATAAAATACTATTATATAATGTGAGCCCTGATTTTGATTAATTGCTTTCGAAAGCTCACATAAGGTACGTTACAGTATGCAGGGTGTAGCTGTTTGGGGCTAGAGGCTTGTAGCTGTCACTCACAAACTGACAACCAAAATGTGTGTTCAAGCAATTTAGTGACTTTATAAACTGTGAGCTATTGATGAGTCACTTGGCAGACCACAGCCAATTTGTAACAGAAACGCAGCTCAATTTAACATGGGATCGCATGGATGCCAGCCCATAGCAGTAGTAAAATAATCAACAAATCTCACTAGCTTAAGATTGACTGCAGTTTGTGTAGACAAGAGATGGTTTAGAGACAGCACTGCATTCTCCAGCAAATTCTCTGTACCCCTCTCTCTCGCTCGTCTCTCGTCTCTCTGGCTTTCTTTCACTCTCTCTCTATCGCGTACACACACACACACACACACACACACACACACACCATCCTCAAGCAAGCATCACAACACTGCGTCCTCCCCCGTCCCAGACACGACATCTCCGGGATGCTCGTCTTCTCCTCACAGGTCTTGCAGCACGTCTCCCCGACTGTCATTCCACAGACAAGTCCCTCATTACAGCCCCCTCCACACCATGCTGTCGCAGTCCCAGGTTACTGCTGGAGAACCCGTCACACACCATCACAGCAGCTCCAGACACACTGCCTCCTACCGTGTTGGCCCAAAACAAAAAGCGCACTTGAGCGCGGCATGGTGAGTTTTCTAAAACCAGTGGCTCCCCAGAGACTCCCTGGCTGCTCCCACAACACCTTGCATTGGCACCAGTCACCCGGACTGCTCTGTGTGCACCTCCCAGTTGGCCCAGGACCCCAAGGGGGTCACGAGGCCAGCAGAACGCTGCCTGGCAAAGCGTCACACAAGAGGAAGAATAACACAATGTGTTATGTTATTATACACAGAACATGACCGTGTATAATAACATAACACATTGTGTTTTGTTATTATACACAGAACATGACCGTGTATAATAACATAACACAATGTGTTATGTTATTATACACAGAACATGACCATGTATAATAACATAACACAATGTGTTATGTTATTATACACAGAACATGACCGTGTATAATAACATAACACAATGTGTTATGTTATTATACACAGAACATGACCGTGTATAATAACATAAGACAATGTGTTATGTTATTATACACAGAACATGACCGTGTATAATAACAAAACACAATGTGTTATGTTATTATATACGGTCATCCTATGATCCTACGGGCAGTGGAGAGGTGAGGCGTCAAATGTCAGGTTAGAACCTGTGTGCCACAGGGATCCATATTAGGCCCCCTGCTCTTCTGCCTTCACAGCTAAGGGCTTTACAGTCCACGTTGTCCGGTGCAGAGGGACCACCACCTATGTAAGTCAACAGGGCTTATTCTCCATGTCATGTATTTTGAGGTCCTGTTTAACTGATTTATATCGGGAAAACTTTATTATGGACTAGTGATACGACTTTGGCCAGAGAGAAGTGTGATGCAGACATTCAATTCTGTTCCCAATGTGCCAAATATGGCTTGTTTTTTCTCTGCTTGAACTAAAAGATTTTGTATACCAATAGGTGATCTTTTATACACCAAATTTAAGAGACCAGCTCATTGAGGGATATACTAGCTTCAGATCAGATCATTCCAGACTAAACAAAAATGAAACAGCATTCCTGGTGGACTAAGCTATCCTGCATTCATAGCTGTACACTTTGAAAATCCGGGCTGCGCACTATTATTTGTTAATATTGAGATATTGAATGTAAGGTTTGATTGTCAGCCTCAGAGTGTGCATTGCTGTAGGTCTCGGAATCCTGATCAAATATTACATTTGCTCACAATGAGTCATATGTATTGGAACTACTTTGTATTCACATTTCTGAAGATTTATTTTATCACCCTGTATATTCAATCTATTGTAAAATTAACTACTCATCAGGAAGTATCAAGTACGTTTCACCTCCAGTAACTGGGCCTCACAAATAGTCTTACAGTTTTAGCTTTTAATTAACTGCATTTGTTACTTTCAATTTCAACTAAAACCTGAATTGACTATAACCTTATCGAAAAGTCAACAACCTTCTAACCCAAACTCCCAGGGAAGTAAAAGTTTCAAAAAGTCCTTGTTCCTAATCAAAGATGGAATAACATAAGCACACTGTATGGTTCCAATAAGAACCACCGTCTCCAGGCATCTCTCAACACAATCCTTTACCCACTCACTCCTGTTACCAAAGTTGAACACTAGAAGCTGCGACAGTTCACACAGCTCTGTCTTCACACGAGTCGTGAAACATTGTAACCATACAGTCTGTCTCTGCTGGGAGGCTCTGCACACCTCTGCTCCACTCAAGCCCTTTTACTAAAGTCTACAAAGACCCTAAAAGCCTTTCAACAAGTGAATAAAGGTATGGGGAAAAAAAGGTCTGATATTTCTTATTTATATATTTCTTTGTAAAGTTGTGGTAGCAGTGTCAGTCAACCGTCGCGGCAGTGAGGCTGCTGAGGAACAGAGAGCAGGGCTCCGCGTGGGCGAGGAGTCTGTCACACTTTTTTGCTCTTGCTCATTGCCTGTGTCACTTTTTGTGTATCCAATTCTCTCTCTATCTCTCTGTCTCTCTCTCTGTCTCTCTCTGGTTGTCTCCGACTCTCTCTATCACTCTCTCACTCTTGCTCTCTTTGTCTCCACCTCTGTTCCTCCCTTTGTGTCTTAGCCATGGTGGGATGGCTTCGTGACAGCTTGATAAAAGGGCCATTTTGAAGTTGAAAAAAATGTGCCTGTCGGGTGGGGTGAGAGAGAGGGGGCGAGAGAGTGGTGTAAATGGGTGCGTGTTTGTGAGTGCATGTCTAAGTTGTCAGCCAGCAGTCAGGTGTAAAGACCCAAGTGTTCAGCTAGAGAAAAGAATGGTTTATTTATATGACTAAACTTATACCAGTGGTAGTGGAAGGCTTTGGAGATTAACTTTCCTACATTAAGAAGTGAATTTAGACATTTGATCACAATGCTAAAATAAATGACCGTATTGTACTGAATTAACACTTCAGTAAATAATTAACGTGACATTCCTAAATGTTATTCTGTAAATATCAGACTCTCAACGCATTCATTTGATAGGAACATATTCCTGTGTCGAATGACGACTGCACAATAAGAGTGAAGTGACGGCAGCATCGCCTGTGCAGTTGTGTGGTGTTATTCAAAGCATGTGCTTCCAGAGATGCTCGTTGGTAGGGAAATGTCAAACCGATTCCATGTGTGCTATGTAATGCAATCAGTGTCGGGCAAGTTACTTCAAAAGCGTAATGCTTTATTTATTACTTATTACTGTCATTTCAAAATAATTTCTTACATTACAATATTACTGTCTTTGAACTACTACTTTTACATTACTTTTGCATGACTTTCGCCAAAATAAAAGGAAATATGGATTTGGTGGTCAATAGATCTTCTTGTGTTCAATGCAGGTCATTACACAG
>JAOPUA010000044.1:20113541-20131229 GCA_027122455.1 Trisopterus luscus
ACACTGTAAACAATGCATCTGGTTCGTCCAATGACATTGTCATGTCCATGTCCAAATAAAATCTACTACTACTACTAACTCAGTACTTATTTTAAAATATTTTATTATCTATATTTAGTTTTGTGTTGTGAACGAACTGTCAGGAAAATTATTTGGTGATTTTGTTAATAATAATAATCATACTATCTGTATTATTTAAGTAGCAAAAAAAAATTTTTTTTTTTCAATTTATTTTGCCATTCAGCTATTTTCCACTTGCATTAAAATTCTTGGTTAATTTAATGGACAGACTTGTGACCAGACGTAAATGAGCAGGGAGGCATGATTGGTAGGAATATACCATTTATTATTTTTGTGAAGAAATAGAAAATGAACTACACATGACAAAATAAGTGCTCTGTTCCGGCTGTACCCTGTGACGTGCCCTCCTCTCTAAAGACCCTCTGGCCTCCTAGGACCCGTACCGTATTTCAAAGGCAAATAGCTGGCCAGAAACTAGTGAGTAATCCTGGCATAAGAGTCTCTCACAACAACAAGCCATGTTAACGCTCAATCAGTATCTAAAATGAACTTGCGTCCCGACAGGTACTATGAAAAAGAGTCAAGAGCCCACTTAACAGAGAGACGCTTTCTCTCCACAATTGAGTCACCTTCTCGTGGCAACAGTTTTCTGAGGAAATATGCAATTGGTTGCATCCCCCTACAAAAGAACAGCCCAAAGACCTCTCTCTGATGCATTATTCGCACCGTGAAGGCCTTTTCAGAGTCAGACTTAAACAGTACAGGTTCATGGTTAAGAGTATCCTCTCAGGTCCTGAACAGCTGCATGCTTTAGTCCACGAGCTTTGTTTTGGAGGTCTTTCTTTTTTTTTAGCTTTGTCAAAACTGAGGCTCACACCAAGAACCTGGGAGGACACGCCGATAATGGCGACAAGAGCTAAAAAGAAGCACACCTGCATCTCTGTGGCTGGTCGGTTTGCTGACTGGATTGCCTCCACCTTTCCAAAATGAGGACAAATCACTCCCTGGCCCAGCACATAGCCCAGGTACAAAGTGTCTTTCTTTGCCAAAGCACATTTCCCTGGAATTGTCAAGCCAACCGGCCTCTGATCCCCATCAGCAGCTTTCTCAGATGCATCTACACCTCCTCTTTTCCACCAGTAAAGGAATCAGTGGGGTCCAAGGCCCAGATATCTGACAATTAGGAACGGACCTACAGTAGGAAACAGGTGTTAAAGGAGACTTTCTTCCCTAATGCTGGGACAAAACAGCTACCACTTTCTGCCTTCCTGACCTAGTGCACCATAGTAGGGTCAGCACCCTGTTGCTAAGCTTAGTCCCCAAGATTTCAGGTCTGCTTCTGACAGAACAGGTGGCGCCAACTCTTCTCTTCTTGACTGCTGAATTAGGTGAATAATTGTGTCCTCTTCTCACACATCTCCTCCTGGGTACCCACTTCTTCAGCACTGACCTCATCATTATGAAAAGGCCTCTGCTACGACGCCACACCTGACAGTATTCTGTACTTGCTCGGGCAATACAGGGAGATACTGGCCAAGCCACAGGGGGTACTGCAGCTTTGTAACAAGCCCTACTCTGGAGAAAAGTCTCTTCACAGGTCTTGATATATACACCCTATATACACCCGCCGTATGAGGCTCACTCTGATCCCCGTGAACTCCCCTCAGTCAGCTTGTCTTCAAAGCACCTGTGATAGGTCATAAACGTGCTATTGTAATAAGCTTCCTAGCTTTATAACTGCAGGAGAGCTGCTACTCCTCAATTCCTCCTTTTTTGAGCCAAAGATCAAGCGTGAAGTAAAACCCTGAATGTGTTGATTACTTTCCGGCCGACATAAATTTGACCAATGCATTGAAAGGCGAAGAACATATTGATATTATATTTGCGTTAGAACATTTGTGTTTAATGTGAAAAAGGGAAAAACACATGCAGACTAGGTAAAGAAACAATGAAATGATGTCATGTATAAAAAGGGGGAGAATAAACCCACTCTCCAACAACATTATAATGAAAATAAGATGTCCTTTTATCTGTCTCCCAATCCCCAACGTTGAATGGCAGTCACAGGCAGCGATAAAGCCGGACAGTGGAAGTGTTGCCAGCGCCTCTGTCTGTCTCTGCTGGATTATTAGCAGTTGGGGCTAACGGAGCAGAGGATGAGCTAGCCCACAGCAATCAAACAGTACTGAATTGAAATGCCAGGCCAGCCAATTATGTTGTCAGCACACAAGCCATGATAGCTCCAGAGAGAGAAAGAGTATGTGTGTGTGTGTGTGTGTGTGTGTGTGTGTGTGTGTGTGTGTGTCCATCAGACTGAAATGGCCGGAGAAGATCAGCATGGAACCCACACACACACACACACACACGCACGCACATGCACACGCGCACACACACACACACACACACACACACGCACACACACGCACCCACCCACGCACACACACACACACACAAGTCGCCCTGCAGCACAATAAATATGTTTCATCTTGTCTCAGTGGCTCATTGCCCTGTCAGAGCAAATAAGAAGACCTCATTCCCCCTCGATGATAAAGCTTTACACACTGCAGACAGAATCCCTTTAAAACCAGATACAGCAAACACACTATGTGTCCACAAACCTGTCTGGCACACACACATTATAAAAGATTAATATTACAATTAGCATCGTGGAAAAATATGGAAAAAAAAAATATATAGACATGCCTATTGAACATACAATACAGCACATGTGCATGATTATATGCTCACATACCTGCACCAAAGAACACATGGATACTCACATAAATAACCATAATCACATACGTACGTGGCAAAAGCCAATGCTCATGGTGTTAATAGACTTGTCGGCTACCCAAGGTCACAGAGGTTGATTAATAGGTTGGTAATAAAATAGCTGAATACTTTGATTGAATAAAAGCCATGAAACTAGAACATCCATCATCCTCTGACCTTATAAGAGAGCACTGTATTGCACTGGAAGTCCACTAGTCTGTGCAGTGTCTATTGTGTGTAAGCTAGTGAAATAGTGTGTTTGTATGTGCATTTTGAAGCAGGTGTCTTTGTGTTTTGTTTGTTTCATTATTTGTGTTACAGTATATATAATGGCTACCAATTAATAGGTGCTGAGCGTGTTGTGGCCAAGTAGTTGTGTTGCTTGTTTTATCTTTAACGCAAATTTTTAGTCTTTAATATGGATTATTTTCCTTGTCTATCTTCAGATTTAAAAAAAATGTCTTGACTACCAATTAGCAGCCAACCATTTAAAAAATGCATCAAAGGAATTTTCCATGAATTTTCCAGTTGTCTTTCTCCCCAAGTGCCCATGTTATGAAAATAAGTCATGGAGGTTTCAGTGGTCAATGTTCACCAGAGTGGATGTTCACCTGAGTGGTTAGTGCCTGCTTACCTCACGAGTTAGGAAAGGTTATGAAGGAATTGTAAAGAGGAGCTTACTGGCAATGACACATCGTAACTGACCGAGTCCAACTTCTGGATCAAGAAAGGAAAGTAGCAGAGGAGCCCACATCCACACGGCTGTGTTTCTCTATGGAGGACCTGGAGGGTGGGACCATAGCTCAGCGCTTAGGCATCATTCTGTTCTCTTTAGCTTACAACTGCATGCACCCCGTTATTCTCCCATGCAGGCTCTTTCAAACATCTGGCATTGACTTTGGCTTCATACGTTGGCTGGTCGGCGCTCTGAGAATTAGGTCACAGAGAAGCGTGTTAATGCAGCTCAGTCTGAGGGCCTGATGTACAGGATCACCAGGGGTCGCTGTGCAGCCTTTGTTATTAGTATCATGTTATTTGAGTATTTTTTAGTCCAGGTTCATAAGTTTCCCGATGCTTTGGTGATTGTCAGCTTCTGCAGGAACATGAGGTGGGCCAGTCTTGCAAAATGTCATCAAATGTTGTGATTACTAATGTTTGCAATGCTGTGTCTCTAAGACAAGAGATGCTCAACTTTTGCCGAAACCATTTTGGCCAACTCCACCAACTTGTACCAATGGAATAGCTAGTTTGATATAGAGTTAGGCAGTGCAGTTACTTGGGCACGTCCTGGATGACAACAAGTATTTTGATGCAAACACTGACTTTCCTTGCGAAAGTTGAGGGGTTTTAACGGACACTGATCACTCTCAACATTGGTTCTCCGTTAAACAGGTAATTTTCCCTAGCTTTATTCTGGTGCAATTTGGGGGAAAGTATCAAATGACAGTACCTTTCATCTGAAAATGTTAAAGCTATAATGGTAGCTTCAACTTAAGCCACGAGAGGTTGCTAATAACAAATCATACATAGTGCAGCATCAAATGAATGGTCCAACGTAGTTCTATAATAACTGTCTGTAGAAGGAAAGGCGCCATGAGCGCTGTAGGCCCCACTTCTGGAGCAGCTGTGGCCGGGTGCCAGTCAGCCATCCAGCGAGGCGGCGGCTGACACTGAAGACCAAGCCTAATGGATCCGTCCCGGATGTCAACACTGTAACAGCCTCTCAGCATTGTCTAAAAATGTCACCGCCGAGAGGTCTATATTCAAAAGTGCAGACATCGGCCTTTAGATTGCCCATTTGCAATTACCGTTGTGCTCTCTCCGTGTTCATCAATCTCTTTCTCTTTCTTTCCGCAGTGACTCCATATCGGTCCCACCTGTTATTAGGCGTTTTAGCAGCCACTCTGTTATAAAATATGGATGCATGCCCCGTCCCTGGCTAACTCCAGCTGTGTGGCACTCAGTAAAAGTGTCCCCCCGTGTCTATTTTTTCTGATGTCCCTCGAGGTTGAGTCAATTGGCCAGTATCCGTTGTAGCTGTTTGGCCCCATGTGTATTTTCCGCTCAGACCGCAGCACTTCACAGCTGTTTTAACCAGGATTCATCCTGGTTAAATATGAATGAGTCCTTTCTCTTCTTTTTTTTTTGTTTGCACCACTTACTAGTTATCTTAACCATCAAATAACCTTCTGTCCCACTGATTAAATATGAATGCATGTCCCTTCTCTCTCTCTCCCCCCCCCCCCCTCTCGCTGTCCCTTTCTTACCAACACTTACCGTTGTTTTAACTGTGCCTCCCTGGCATCAAATATGCATGGCTGTCCCCCCTCAAAGTCATGCCCAGAATAGATCCATGTCTGTGTCCTGAAAGGATTCTAGACAATTTTTTCTTGTTTGTGTGTTTACTATATACAGTATATAGTATATGTGTGTGTGTGTGTGTGTGTATATATATACATATATATATATATATTCAATTGTAGTTTACGGTCCTGGAATGATGTCTGTTATGTTTCCTGTGATGTTAAATACAATTGATGTTTGACTTCATCTGACTGAGTAGATTCCTACAGATAAACTCCATCTTGTTCATTTATTTGTTTGTACCTGGTTGGGTAATTTTCCTTTGCCCCATTGACCTTACTTGTCAGCTTAAAGAACCCATGGCATGAAATGTTCCCTTCATGAGGTTTTCTAACATTAATATGAGTTCCCCTAGCCTGCCTAAAAATTCTGTTAGGTGTAAAACAAGCAGTAGGTATCTTTCTCTACCTTTTGAAAAAAGGAAAGGGGATCTGGCCTCATATGTGGTCATAAGGGGCCAGGTCACCTCCCCTTTCTCTGCTTGGCCCGCCCAGAGGATTTGAGATGAGACAATGAGCTAGGACCGTGTGAGCGCCACATGTGTGTGTGGGAATACATACACGCAAGTGTTCTTTGTTATTTGGATAACCGTTCTGCTGGTGGTGTTATGGCGCATAACACGCAACACAATAACGCAATCTTCCATAAAGCTCCCATTTGGTGAAAAGACTGTGTCGGGTTCTCTGAGGTCTCTGGTATTTCCACGACGAGACTCGTAGTGGGGGTTATCTCCATGGTTACTCGTAGTGGGGGTTATCTCCATGGTTACTCGTAGTGGGGGTTATCTCAGCCATGGTTGAGAAGGAACTGGGAACCGCGACATGGAGAAGAAAGTGGGCAGCGGGGCTCCGTCGGGCAACAACCCCGGGCAACAGTCCCTTTCTCCTCCATGTCGCGGTTCAGCCGTACTTAATATTGACATGGAATTGGAAGAACCAGAGGCATCTGAGAACCTCGTCGTCGTTTGAGATTCATAATATCATCCGGAGGCGCACACAGCTTTTGACCGTGATATGTATATTATATTATATAGATATCTACCTATAATATGATATTATTTAGATATAGAGCTCCAGGACTCCCGCCGGAGCACCTGGAGTGTTCAGTGTTCCACTGTAAACACAGCCCACGCTACCGTGGCCGGCTGGCCGCAAGCTGCTCAGGGCCTTGCCCTCACCACACACCTGGACCCGCCTCTAAAGACCTCCCTGCTCATGGTGGGACTGGGTCCTAGTGGCTGTCATTCTGCACCAAGGCTGAATTTCTTGAACGTCTCCAAGTACTGTATTAAGGGCCCACTAACAGCTATAAGTGGCATGCCATGGGACCTTTAACGTGTCCACTTCGGTAAAAACCTGTCATATAAATGAAGACTGTAATTTCTATTAATCCAAGTTTTAACTGTGTGTTAAGTCAAGTTGTGGGATAGAAGGAGGAGGTCATGCAGACTGTTTTTTGTGAAGTATTCAGGACTGTAGGGCTGCCATTAGCCCATAGCTACAGGTGAAAAGTCGCTGCCAAATCTGGGCACAAAGTGGATCACAAATGGCCACTTTCAATCCATTTGGATGATTTGATGTGTCAGCATATTTTGTGTGCATGTGTGTTTTAAGTGGTGCAAAGGCATCTTTTGTTGAACCTGTCCGCCATGGTAGTTTTTATATTCCCTGCGAGCTGTCACATAGACGAGAGTGGGATAGTTGGCAGTCACTGCTATGTATTATTAAACAGCGACGTGTGTCTCTGCCGTAATGGAACAAAGTGACAAAGCTTTAGATTTTCTTTTAGGCACTATATCTAGGTCCCTGATACTGAAATGTCCATGTGCATTCATAATCTCTCTCTCTCTCTCTCTCTCTCTCTCTCTCTCTCTCTCTCACACACACACACACACACACACGTCTAAGTCTATTTTTAGGGGTTAAAAATGCAACAAAAGTGAAGTATAGGGAATCTCAGCCCTCACACACTTGCACATATACACACAAACAAAAACTAAAATCCCAAGCAACATGTGAGATAGGAGCTCGGAGGGAAACGTCCACACACAAACAACATGGTTTCCATCAGTTTGATGTTGAACTCATTCATTAGTCCCTGATGCCTCAAAATAACTGACTTATTCCCCCTCTCTTTGTCACCCTCCCTTTTACTAGTCAACCTTGTCGCCCCCAGATATGTCTTCTTCCACCACAGCAGCAAGGAGAGCATTTATCCATCATCTCCTCTGTGTGATATACAGACTACTTTTTCTTGTTGTTATAAAACAATGTGTGGGACCTCTAGTATTTTGTTGTTCAGTTTAGTTGTTCAGCAGATCCTGACAAACATCTTGGTTGTTGTAGACAAGTTGCAAATGGACTGGGTGCCATGACCATATCCAGCACAGTCTAGACAAAGTATATCTTGTATGAACAGATTACATGAGTGCAAATCAAATGGTTGAATATGCTAACCCACTTTTCTGTGGCATTGTGGCTTTAGGTTTCAAGGAGCATACTAAAGCACACTGAACACATGTATTAAAAAACCTGTTCAATCAAAGACAAGCCCAAAACCCTGGGAGGAGGCAATGGACGTTTAGAACTCTTTTCAACTCTTTTTAAAAGGAAGGATTAACATCGAGCATTCAAATATACAAATGTAGAATTGGGACCAAAGAGGATCTTATTTGACTCAAGTGTGGCCAGATTGACACGACAAGGCCAAGCGAGTGTGTGGCTCTGGAGGCCTACTGAGCAGCCCTTTGACAGGGGTGTTTGAAACGTGTTTCCCTGAGTTGTGTTTAATCTAGCTAAGAAGGGCGCTGTCCGGTCGGCCCAGACGGTTTTCAGTAAGACGTGAGTCTTAGGCTAACAGAGCTAAATAAATACTCAGTTAAAACAATAGGATTCTATTTTCTTTTTACAAATATGAAGCTTAATGCTTCATATTTGTAGTGCTTTGGGCTTTTGCACTAATTCCCTCCGTTTGTGTGGGTATTTCTTTATTTTTGGCAGCATATTTGGCACCAGTTTCCTTTAATGAGCTGAATGTTTCTTCCCGTTGGCTTCTACTACAGTGCAGGGATTTACATATCCTGATTAACCAAACACATTCAATAATATTTTGTTAACAACATCATTGAAATGTTATCAATTAACAGCTTCATGTCAGTGTTGATCATTCGGATCGTTCTAGCTAAATGGCCAAAGGAAACATGCATCACCTTAACGAACGACAGGGAGAATGAAAGGCTTGTTTGAGTCAGGAGGAGAACATGTAGAGACCCCTCTCATCCTTTGTCCATCAGAGTTATCGATCAAGGTCAAATCAATGGGCTGCCATTGATTTGCTGAGTCAATCAGACTGATTGCACGTTTCATCAAAGAAACCATTAAACACCCTGCCTCTGCTTTCTGAAGCTTGCCACGTTTAGAAGCAGTTGAACGATGTGAGGGTTCATTTATCGCGTGCCATCAACACCTCATTCCAGTGATTGCTCTCTTCTCTCCCCTGGTCTGTTCTTCTCTAATACCTCCCCATCCTTCACAACTATCCTCTCTACCTTGGAGTCAAT
The DNA here is from genome assembly GCA_027122455.1 of Trisopterus luscus. Taxonomy (NCBI): domain Eukaryota; kingdom Metazoa; phylum Chordata; class Actinopteri; order Gadiformes; family Gadidae; genus Trisopterus; species Trisopterus luscus. The sequence goes on from JAOPUA010000044.1 coordinate 20,122,258, forward strand.
ATCAGCTGAATTATCTTGTCTTCTATAGAAAGCCCACACCCTATCCAGCCCCTCCTTGCCTGTCTCTCCCTGATTCAGGGAGAAAACCCCAAGTCGAAAAGTTTGGCATGCCAGATTTTTTTCTGAATCATAATGACGTATCCATTGTTGACATGGAGGGAACCCCACCACCAGTTGTGCGAAAGAATCCTGTGAACAGCTGGATCTCACACGCAGTGTTTACTAACTAGTAAATAAATAACTAAAGTAAAGACTAGTAGAGATTTGCGGTTGGTGTTTATACCCGCCCGGATAATCCGCGGGTTGGGTGAATTGCGTGGAAAAAAGTAAGTAAGTAATATCTACTTGGATGAATTACGGGCTGGTCGCAGTTGCACTCGTCCGCTGGTTTCCATCAGCATTCCACTGTGCGACCTTCTGCTGCCTATGCCCTCACACATTGTTGAAATCATATGCTGGATGCTTTATTCTTTCCATGTGGCTTTTAGTTAATGATCACGCTATAATAAGACCATGTTGTAATCGTGGAGGAATATCTGAGAATCGTGTAGGCTGAACCAGCCATCAGAGTCAGACCTATATCTCAGTTGGTAAGGGAATTAGGCAGGAAGATAGATTAGCTGAAAATCAGTTTTTCATAGACCAGTTAATTCTCTCTCGCTGCGGCGACATCACGCCATCACTGTGCTCCCGCATACTCTCTTTACTCCCACCAAAGGCGTGCATTCTTCATCTTTTTTGTCATTCATTTCGTAATTTCTATAAATCACCTAGTTATTCTATCCCTCTACATATTTTTCTCTCTTTTGCCCACTGTCTTTCACACTGCTCTGTTACTTCCTCCAGGCGATTTCGGTCCATTTTTATTCTTTCTCAGGATGATTCAGTTCCGATAAAAACTGCTTTATTGGCATGGAGAAACAAACATGTCAATTGCCAAAGCAGGAGATAACCATGGAAAAAATAACAGTATCAATATATATAGATCAAAAATAATAATTCTTTATTATTTAACAAATCTAATAACTTAATTTGTGACTTTTGGTTAACAGATAACTTTACCATACACTGTAAGTGAAGGCTTAAACAACAAATACACATTATGTTAGCTTCTATGGTTAATTTGAGCTAAACCTTAAATAGGTGTTAAAATAAGTGTACATCTGCCCTTCCCCCTTATATAAATAATGTATATAATAATATATTATATATATTGACCATCGAAGTGACCAATGCAAGTAGCTAGCTCCTGAAAAAATGTAATGACTCAACCATGCTATTGTGGACTTAGAGATGGCAAACCCTGATGATATCTACATAAAGCTATCAGACTGATCAGTCTCTCTGGAATAAAGTCCATTAGAAAACGCATCACAGGGTTCATTTAACCCACCGTTCAGCAGGGTAAATATATTTCTCTTCATAATTCCTATCTGTAGGATATTCCTCCTTGCTCTAGATAGAGCTATCTCACCGGCTGAACATTCATTTATTTCATGGTGCCAAGAAAGTATAATTGCCCTATATTCGCAGCATGCCATAGGATATTTTCCCTGTCCAATTAACATCAGATGTAAAACTAATTTTAGAATAAAAAAAACATCAGATTTTGGTTTCACAACTGTTCAATCAAAGTGAGTGCAGTTTCTTCCTGCCCTACATGCATTGTTACCATAGAGACGTGAGGAGAACTACTAAACAGAACCATAAAACACATGGATTTACACTGCACAACTCATTCTGTCATTATAACGTTAAAGTAAGTGTGTTTGATTATGTTACAGGTTGTAACTGTTGATTTGATTTATCACTTCATGCATGCATCTAAGTTATTGACTTGGTTAATGCATCCTCTCATATGTTAGGATTAGAATCCGTATGCAGTGCATTTAGTTTGGTTTCCATGATCACATGTGTCCATTCTAGAGCCTTATAGGCTGACTTCCAGCTCACTCAAGGCGTAGCCATTTCCCTGCTCTGCAAATGATGCAGATCAGCAGCTGTACGTCAGAACCCAGTGTGGACCTTAAGCACCTGGGCCTGTTTCTTTGACCTACAAACCTGACTCCTTTGCACACATTTCACCATACATCAAATTCACGTCACATTACTAGAGTATTTTGTGTGGCTTGTATGCTGTTCTCCTCCGGTGCTATGATGCTGAGAACAGAACCACTCAGTGAGTAATGCCAAATAAATATTCTCCCAAGGCTGTGCTGCATGCTGCTGAATGCTTCCACATCCCTGTGGGAAAGAACATAGAAGAGTCTATTGGCGCAAAATCAAAATGCTCTTACCATTGAACCACAGAACGCTGCAGGTATGCTGTCAAAGCGATACTTGATGTAATTGCTGTTTGTGGCTGTATCTGTGCCTTCCATTTATAGACTGTCTTCCCTTTGAGGCAAGGGACAGAGTTGGTCTGATCCTACCGCGTCTGAACCAATACCTGCTACCGGATTACCTGTCAGTCTTTACACTGATGGAGTTTATCCGGCCTCACTTGCTTATATTTTGTGGCCAGAGATTAAAAAGGAATACGGGACAGTGATGCCCGATGTTGACGTTTCTGACATTGAATTTGAACTTTGGAAAGAATTGAATTCCCAGAGTCCAGCAGCAGTGACACATGTCAAGTGTTGCAGGTGACACAAAACTTTTATCCTGACACTGAAGATATTTCCACAGCCTCTGCCAAGGGGTCTTTTAAGCAGTTGGAGGCATTTAAAGACTCAGCTACGCAGCACCATGACAGACAGCTGACTTACTGGACCTACTTTAATGAACATTCATCATGAATACCACGCTGACCGCGTGCTAGAGCGTTGAGAGTTAACTTCTATTGAGATATTTGTGGTGCTATATGCTGGTATAAGCTACACAAATAAATAACTGATTTAGCTCACAACAATAAGAAAGCTGATGTGGCTGTTGGTGAGGCCCATCGGGACGGTCAGGGGAAAGGCCCAGGGAAGAACCAGAGGACCCCAGAACGGAAGGAACCGGCCCAGGGCATACCCAGAGGACCCCAGAATGGAAGGAACAGGCCCAGAGCATACCCAGAGGACCCCAGAACGGAAGGAACCGGCCCAGAGCATACCCAGAGGACCCCAGAACGGAAGGAACCGGCCCAGGGAATACCCAGAGGACCCCAGAACGGAAGGAACCGGCCCAGAGCATACCCAGAGGACCCCAGAACGAAGGAACCCGTGGCAGAATTGGCAATAGACCACCTGCTGAGGTAAAGGAGTAGGAAGAATAGCTGTCACTAATGACATGTGACGTCGTAGGAAAGAACCTCCTCACCGTGGGGGGGTCGTATAAAGAACCTCTTCACCGTGGGGGGGTCGTATAAAGAACCTCTTCACCGTGGGGGGGTCGTATAAAGAACCTCTTCACAGTGGGGGGGTCGTCGTTACATTTTAATCCCGGGAGACGGGATTCCCGGGAAATCTGATCAAGGCTATTTCCTGATTCCCAGGAAAGGTTATGAAAATGGGAAATTAAATTAAATTAAAAACGCCCCAAAAAATTGGAAACACAAAAAAAGGCGGGCGAGTCGAGGCGGTGCGGGTTGAGCTGGTACTGCTGGTGGAAACGGGGCATAACTTTTAAAAATCCCTGTTGTGCATGGAACTGCCACATTAGCAGTGTTGTGTTTCACCAATACACAGTACAGTAGGCCTAACTGTTACACAACAGCAGCAGGCGTGGTCAGCTCGACTCACTTCCAATGATTACAAAATGCAACTTCAAAAAATTATTGTGTTTATTTTACAATTCAAAAATGAACAAAGCTGTCTTCTAAATTAATAAAACGATACTTGGAAACAAATAAACCATTATAAGCAATGAGTAAACGGTTAATAAGTGGTCAAAATACTTTTTTCAACCACCGCCTCTTTCCCTTGACGGTGCGCAAAGCCTGCACACAGACAGGGAGCAAACGCAAAGCAGTCTCAGCATCAACAGTTGAGTTAGATTTGTCCGTCAGGGAACACGTCAATTCCTCTAATGCTGCCGGTTAAAATAAATCTGCACCAATTTACCTTCATCTTCCGTAGCCTTGCTGAACTCCCTGCATCCTCGCTGTCTTTATTCCTTTTGTCCAAATTCACATGGCTTATCATGGTAAACTAGCTCATTGTCAGGTGTTTAACAGCGACAGGCGCTCGGAGACAGTACAGAAAAGAGCGTTTGATGTGCTCTCGCTGTTCTGCACTAAACGTGTGCATGCCGAGCAGTAGGCCTCGACGGTCTTAAGGTTAGGGGAAAAAGTTCAAGTCAACATGGATCTGCAGTGACCCCTGGCTGGAGGGTTTCATATGCCTATTCATTACAGAATTAGCCCATTTCAAACTTGTGCGGCCTATATGGGTGCGGCTTATGCACAATTCAGCTTTTTTTAATACATAAATTAAAGGCTTGTAGTTTATCCACGATGCGGCCTATATGCGGGAAATTAAGGTACTCTCAAAATGGTTACTTTCACCAACAAAAAATCCTTATATGTGGGCCGCTGAATGCCGCAGTCTCTGAAATAAAAAAAGGTTTAATTTTGAAGATTTTAAATTAGACTCTCAAGTTGCTAAAATTGACAGTTTGGCAAAGCATCAGCGATCGATGAGTACATGAAGTCCATCATAGGCCTTCAAAGATCAATGAAAGTTTATTGGTTATGGGTAAATATTTGAACAAAACATGACTGAAAGATGTTATATCTTCTGTGCATCGACACTAAAGTCCTAGTGTGCAGGGGCATGCCATAGTAACACAAATGTATTTTGATTCAGCCCTCAAGCATTTAAACCATTTTCAGATTCAATTCAAACAATCAAATATTTAAGCCAGCCTCAAATCATTGGATGAAAAATGTGTACTGAAAATGCCATGGATCTCCGAACTGTCTTCAGTCCCCATATGAACTGACACTAATACGTGGAAAATGTTTCTAATGGTTTTCAAAATACATTAATAAAAGATCAATTAGCAGGACTCAGGATTAGCAGGACTCATTATTGATAATTACATTCATAATAAACCATATTTTTGAAAGATGATTCATATAATTTAAATAAAAGACATTTCTTCAAGAGGAGAATGTAAAACTAGAGAGAATATACATCAGACCCATCATTCTTTGAAAATGATTTGTACCGAATTCCCATCTTTTCTTAGATGATTTAATGTATTTAATTGTAACTTGTAATAATAGTCATTTTAGAGCTCCCATGTATGTGTTCAGCTTTCAGTTAGTGACTTGTGTTATTGTAGGGCTTCTAGTGCTTGTGTGTCAGCATGCCTCTGACTAAAGACCCTATGGAGAACACGTGTGTCATACCAACGTGGCACACACGTATCCAAGCCAGAACAGAGCCCTGCTCCCTCAGCCCAACACAGGGGACCTGATTTAGTGAGCTTGTTATTTTTGTATTACCGGTAACATCCTAATTTGCAATTGCTCAAAATTAAAATGGTGACTATAGCACATGTTTAATTATGTTTCTTTACATGCATGTGATGCAGCATGCTGGTCGCTTCTGGTCATCAGGGGAAAGTGTGAAAGTCAACTGAAGCCAACAGGCCACTCACGTGACCATGGAGTGGTAGAGAGAGAGATGAGATTAACTCAATGCAATGAGATGAAGGAGAATAGATCTATGTTCTGATATGCTCCCACCATACACAGCTCATTTAGGATTGTTTAAATTGTGTGTGTGTGTGTGTGTGTGTGTGTGTGTGTGAATGGCTTGTTTCCACTCCTCTATTCACAGGGTCAATCCCAGGTCAGTTTGTTTGTTATAATTGATTATAATCTAACACTTACAGATATATGTGTGCACATACAAATCAAAATACCATTGAATAGATGCATTCACATCAAATGCATGTTGATATGCCGGTGCATTTGTTTATGAATGTCAGACAAATGTCATCACATATGTTTAAGGCTACATTTTTATTTATATATATCGTTTGTGGGAGAGAACACGTGTGTATGTGGGACATATTAAAAAAATGTGCTGGCCATTTAGCTTTTTCAAAGTATTCAAAAAAAATATTAAGAATAGAAATAAGGCTGTGAAAGTCAGTGTAAAATGTCACCACATTTAGAGTCACTCTCCTCAGTGTAAGTGAGATGGTGGGGTTTTGTGAAGCTCAAAGTGTGTGTACACGCCCAGCGTGTCTGGATGGTGGGGCTCTGCATTCAGCCACGTCTTTCAAGCTTTCTGTGAGAGGCTTTGAAACCCTAAGGTCAACTCTGTGAAAGACGCTCTGCAGAATCCCGCCTTTCAGCGCTGCCTCCCACCGCGCCCCGGGAACGCTTGTCCTTTTGTGAGGAGAAATGAATGCTTCAGTTCCCCCGCCAACGTTCATAATGTGATTCAATACATTTATGTATTTTGTGCATCGGAAAATACATCATGCCAATGCGTGGGACCCAATCCTCATATTAAATCAATACAATTATGCAAAATAGATTACACTGTTGAATATATATCAGTGGAAGCAAAGACAGCGATGCGAACATCCAGGGTTCATTACAGAGAGAGAGGGAGAGACTACTTGTCTGTAATCGGCCACATCTCCGTGTCAAACAGTGGATCTGAGAGGGCATTGACTCCGTGGTGGAGGGGCGTGTGTTCATCCTTCATGATTAGTTTTGCAATAGCAAGAGTCTTTCTGGAAGCCTGAAAGATGTAAGTGTTAATATTCCCCACATGGGTATAATGAAGCTCAGACTCAAACACTCGCCTGATCAATACAAAAGGAAGGCAGCAGAGAGCTGCTGTGGCTGGGGTAGTATGTTCCTGAGAGCTCCTTATCTCTTGGTAAACAGCGTGGTTTAGAGGTGATCCTGGATAGTTATCTGTTTGCTATAATAACTAGTGTGGCGATGACACAGCTAGTGTTGGTGTCTGGTGCTCCTGACAGAGCAGAGATTTATAGGAGACGAGTTAACACTGTTGTGTATTGTTTGTTTGTTTGTTTGTATTTGTTTCTAGAAGACAGAGCCAGACGAATAACACAATTTATCAAATGTATTACTTAATCACCGTGTTACATAAATTCATATAGTATAGAAAAACATTGCATGCTAAATTGTAATGGCAGGTCGGTGGTGGTGAGGTGTTGTCAGCTTGATTCCCTGAAACACAAGTTGTATTTTCCTGTCACCATTAAACCATTATTCTGCTCATTACAATCGCTGCTGTTTAACACGTGTTTAAGAATCAAACGCAAGCCTGCCTGTTCTGGCAGCTGCCGGACTGAATGCAATATAAAACACCACCAATATATTACCTACTATAAAATACTACTAACTAAAACACAAGCGGCCGTTCCTTCCCTTTAACCTCAGAGTGACCGGGTCATGTGACCCTGGCCTCACAGAGCTCTGCATTACCACTCTTACAGTAGAAGGTTGTATGTTATTGTTATTGTTATTGTTGTTATTGTTATTGTTGTTGTTATTGCTATGACTGTGTCCGCCCTGATCCAGAAGCAGGGTTTGGGCCCAGTGGGTCTTCAGGACAACAGCCAGTCGAGCAGGAGTACGCAGAGGCAGAGGCAGAGTGAAGGCCAGAGGATATTGGTGTGGGGCGCTGGAGGCTGCTCTCTGTCTGCCGTGTCATTTATCATCGGGACAGCAGCGGATATGGAGTCTTAGTTTGCTAACCTCATTACCCAATCACCCTCCTACACACACACACACACACTCACACGCGAGCACACACGCACGCACAGGCACACACATAGTGGTACAGATTTGATTTAATTTCTGAGTTTCAGTGGGGGGGTTATAGACCACCCAAATACTTCAAGTTAGAGAGGGCTTTTAAATATAGATAGCACAAAGATTAGATTAGCCCTGTGTGTGTGTGTGTGTGTGTGTGTGTGTGTGTGTGTGTGTGTGTGGGTGTGTTAGCATGTCTCTGTTTAGGTTTGTGTTTGTGTTTGTGTTTGTATGTTTCCATGAGTATGAATGTGCCTTTCTGGGTATGAATTTCTGTGTACACATGTATGTGTCTGTGAGTGCTTGAGAGTGAGAGAAAATGGACGATAGTAAAAGTAGCATTCAGAACATGTTTAATCTCACCACATTTTTAAATGTTCTATTTATTTTAACTGCTTTTGTTTATTCGGTGGTAATTGGTTTCAGAGCAATCTAAAAACTGCAATTCGAAGCAGTATAAACTCTGCATTCAATGAACAACTAATTAACATGCTAACCATAATTGGAAATCATTTTGAATTTTTATATCTATATTTATATATTGTTTAAAATTAATTTGACGTTTACATAGGCCTGCATTATTATGTTATTAGCTAATAATGTTATTATTATGTTATGTCGTATTACATTTACTTTAGGAGTTGAATACTTCATAATTTCAGTCTTTGATATCTATCCTAATGAAAACTCTTTTTTTTATGAATTTATGTCTTATATTACTCCATTACCTCTGTAAATAGCATGCAATTAACCACGCGCAAAATAATAGATCTAAAAAAAACTGAAACAAAAGGCGTTATTTAAGTCTAAAAGGAAAATAGTTTTACGACCACTACTACTACTACTATTACTACCACTACTACTGCAACTATTACTACTACTGCAACTACTACTACTACTGCTACTACTACTACTACTACTACTACTACTACTACTACTACTACTATTACTACTACTACTACTGCAACTACTACTACTACCACTACTACTACTACTACCACTACTACTAATACTACTACTACTACTACTACTACTACTATTACTACTACTATTACTGCAACTGCTACTACTACTACTACTACTGCTACTACTACCACTACCACTACTACTACTACTACTACTACTGCTACTACTACTACTACTACTGCTACTACTACCACTGGCGTAGGTTTAGGGGGGGACGCATGGGACTAGTCCCATGCAATATTTTAAGATGACAAAATTGTCCCCCCCA
>JAOPUA010000055.1:2153594-2166833 GCA_027122455.1 Trisopterus luscus
CCCATAAAAAAACAAAAACAACACCAAACAACCAAACAAGCCCAGCAGACTGACCAGAGCAGGGAGAAGACCCCCACGGCGATCAGCTTGCACTGCACCTTCTCCGGGACAGTGGGGTCGTCCACCAGGAGTCCCGTGCGCAGTGAGCAGCCGAACTCGTCGGTGAGGGAGGCCAGACGCAGGTAGTAGCCCAGATACACGCAAGCACACAGCAGGATGAGCAGCGTGGCCCCGCGGCACACCAAGTAGCGGACCAGCACCCCCCGCGAGCAGCGCTTGGTCACCAGGTACTTCTCCACCAGGGGGTACATGAAGCAGCCGTCAGTGGGGTCGCTGGAGAGAGAGAGAGAGGGGGGGGAAAGAGGAGGAGACAAGTTAACTGGAGTTAACTGAAAAAAAAAAAAAAGAAAACGCAAAATAAGAATGGTTCCTTGACTATTTCGATGCTTTTATCCAAAGAGACTTACAGGGGAGGCAGCGACCGTTCATTAAGGAGCCGGGAGAGGTAAGGAGGCATGTTGCTTAAGGATGCCTACAAGTTAGGTTGTGGGGTTCAAACCCAAAACTGTCCACCTGGGAACTGACTTGTTTTTACTGTAAAGAGTTAAATCCAAAGGCCAAATTTACTTCTGCATTAAATAATTGCCGGAGGTACATCTTAGGTCTCTTAAGGCACCAGCATAGTCCCCAGAAGCTGTCATACTAGCTAAGGAGGTTTCATACATTCATTGGTAACACTTTAATTATGGGTTAATTAATCAACCCTTATGTAATGACTCAATGCAGTAGCAGACATTATTATATAGCATTAGCAGAGAGCTTTGCGCTGCCGCCGGGGCAGCCGTCTTTCCAAACGGGGGGGAAGAGAGAGGGGAAGAGGGGGGTGCGGCGCCCGTGTCACGTTTCGACTAGGATGCGATCGCGAATGAAACAAGGAGGGAGAGAAGGGGAGGTTGCCGTGGTTACCCGTCGGCGGAGGGCAGGTCGTGCGTGGCCATGCGCTTGGCCAGGGTGACGGCCCTGTTGTAGCAGCGGTCCAGCTCCTCCATGATGAATCCCAGGTCCGACTGGAGCAGGGGCGCGGCCGTGAAGCGCCAGAACAGTGCCGGCGTGTACATCAGCACGGCCACCAGCAGCAAGATGTAGGGGAAGAACTGGGGACAAATCATACATCAGTACGGCCACCAACAGCAGGACGTATGGGAAGAACTGGGGACAAATCAAGCTCTCATATTGAAACACAGGAGTACAAAAAACATTTTAGAACAAAACAATACCAACTAAGTAAGTAATGCGTGGACATTTCCCAAATGGGAAATCTGGGTAATTGTAAGTATCCCTTACTGGCAATCCATAGCCACTAGCAAACTACTACTACCTATTGATGGGGTCGATGAGGTTAAAGCAGTGAGTGTCTGTGGAAGCAGATGCTATGTGTTTTTTGTTGTTCTACGTGTATGAACAAGTTGACCGCTTCACTGCTGTTCACTGCTTCCTGGAATGCAAATATATCACCTGGAGATGTTATCATGAAAAGCTGAATTTATAAATAATAGATAAGGTCAACTTATGTATTAATGTCTTAATGTCTTTCAGCTTCACCTGGCCCACCCAGACCGTGATGCCTTGACACGCCTGTTTGTGTCAAACCAGCACTTCCAGTTCTGGTGATTCATAGCGGACAGATTGTTATTGTGTCTATGATTATATTGGGAGTCATGTTTAAGGACACGTTGTCGTTCAGACATGTTGCCATGTTAATTAAATAGTTGATACATCATGGTTACAAAAAAGGTAAGTAGCCTTGCATTAAAGAATGCAAGGCTATTTACCCTTTTGCATCAATTACTCACTTAACAATTTATGTGTACACAGACAGTGTACACGTCTGTGCGTGCGTACCTTGTGCAGCCACAGAGGCAGTGCGTGTGTGTGCACGGAGGCCCAGCAGTAGGAGTCCACGTAAGCCGCCTGTCTCCAAGAGAAGTTAGAGGGAGCAAAGCAGCTGATCTGAGTTCCTAGAACAAACAAAGAAGCACAACATTTATCTGATCAGACGGATAGACAACAATGGAACTATATAATATTATTAAAAACTATTTTGAACAATTAGCTACAGTGTAAAGATGCGTATAACTAATTGACATTGATTGACATGACCATAGTGGTGAGGATTTTAATCCCTTCCAAAAGGTTGTGGGTCCGATCCCCAATGTCTGTAGTCTACTTGTCAACATCTTTGAGAAGGATGCCCTTACACCTGCCTGCTCCTAAATGACCTGTCTCTGTACTGTGTAACCCATACCTTTTCCTTAATGAATCGTCCCTATATTCAGTCTAACTCCTACCTGCTCCTTAATGATCATTCTCTTTATTCACTGTCCAACCCCTAACTTCTCCATTTTCTCTTTCATTTTTAAGTTGCCAGTCAACCCGAGGTAGAGAGGGTTGACTGGTTTGGTCCCTGGATCCTCCTAGGTGGGTATTTAGGTGTCCCTGAGCAAGACACCTAACCCTAACTGCTCCAGACGAGCTGTCACCTTGCATGGCTGATGCTGCCGGCGGTAGGTGAATGTCTGTATAAATGGGGGAATGATGGGCAATAATTAAATAAGCAAAGCGCTTTGAGCGACCACTGGTTAGAAAAGCGCCTTATAAATGCAGTTGATTTAATGACCCGTCTCTGCATTCACTGTCTAACCCCTACTTGGTGCTTAATGATCCGTCATAGATAACCGGCTGAAACAGTGAAGCACGGGCTGGGGTGGAGGTCGACACTCACCAACGGACACTTCCTGTGCAAAGGCGAGCGAGATGAGGAGGAGAGGCAGGCCCACTGCCACACAGGTCACCATCTTGTCAACGGCCAGCTCTGTGCGGATGTTTTGGTAGCGTGCCTGGGTCGGGTCCTTCAGCAGGAAGTCACTGAACACGTACTCCGTGGCGACGTGAGCGATCGCCATCTCGGACCCACCTGCTGGCTGGACGACTGGGGAAGGGTCGTGTCCAAGGGTGGTTTAGTTAAGTCTTTAGCACACGCTTTCTAAAACGGACTGTGGCATAAATATCATCTAATTGTGGATTATATAGTCTTGAAGAATACTTTAAATGCCATTCAGGTTTCCGAAACTGAATGTGTTTTTGTGGTATTCACATTACTTCATAATATAAGAGACTTAACTCAAATTAAAGCATATAGCAATATTCTGACCTCACAAAGTCCAATAATAGGGGAAGAGGTATTTTGAGGCAAACAGCAATAACTTCTGATCAGGCTCCATCTGTAGCACTTTTCAATTTTTACTTCCCTTTAAACCAGACGCTGAGAAAGCAGTTTTCTGTTTGGTTATCGTATGCTCTGCTTTGTACATAAAGTAGCCTACACACACTACGAATAAAGAAGGTTGAAATTGGTTTGGATGGGGACGATTCCACTTACATCGAAAAACTGGAATAATGCCATCAATGAATGTGTTTAGACCCAGTGTTCTTCCTAGTGCCAGGAAGAACACATGTCTAAACAGATCGATAAAACGAATAACACTTGTGACAAGATCATTTGAATCTCATATATCCAATCATTACCATTCGATAGAATGGTAGAATGTGAATATTCAGAAGTAGCCTTGTTTTCTACAGGTTAGGGAGACTTCTTGATCTCATATCACTATCACAAAAACATAGACATCAGGGCACACTGACTGTAAGAGAGACCTGCAACATGTAACCCGATATCATCCGAGGCGGCAAGACATTGTCCCCATCTGTTTAGATGTTGGATCATATTCTATCCTCTCGTCTCTTCACTATGATCAACATCACGAGTACCTGGCGGGTGTTGAGGAGGCCGCCGGTGAAGGAAGATAAATCGATCTTGGTGTGAACTTCTTGATCGACTCTTCTGTATCCTGTTCGAATCGAAAGGTTTCCACAAGAAGTCAAGGCGGAGCGACAACTGCACCGTAGCCTCAATAGAAAATATGGTCCGTAAACAAAACAATAACAACAGAAACTTTACAATTAATCTTCTTCCGGTCGAGTGCACAGCCTCTTCCTCCCGCCTTGGTATTTCTTTAACTTTGCCGTCAGGACAATAAATCTGCTAGATAAGCAGTTTCTACGAATTATATTACGGATGACTTGTTGTGATTTAAACTTGATTTATTTAACTGAACTTGGAAATGATGTCCGCATCAAAATAAAAAAACGTGAAAAAAAAAAATGTGGTCGTGCTTTCTTGTACCGTAAACCCCGCCTGCTTTGTTTGGCCACGCCCCCTCCATCCGTCCTATCAGCCAATCAGCAGCCGCCGGCCCGCCAGCACGCTGCTAATCACCGGCTGCGTGACCGTGACGCGCCGCGTACGGTTTCCATAAGAACGAATATTGTAATTCACGTAAATTGTGTTTTACTGTAAATGACGTCGAAAACCTTTATACATCGAAAACGTTTGGGTTTAATTTTATTTGATTTTTTTTTCTCAATTTGATACAACCATACAATCACGTCAATAAGCAATATGGTACAATAACGAAACACCTCCCTCCCCTCAAAGTGTGCTGTACATTTATGTTATTCTGTTCTGCTCAAATCGAGTCTCCGCGAAACCGAATCGAAAAGCGTCCACACAAATACGTGCGATTCCAGCGCGATGAATTGTGGGCACTCGTCGCGGTGCCCTGTCATCCCAACAACTTCTTTCCTCGTTCTCCTCCTTCTCCCCCTCCTCGTTTCATTCGCGATCGCATCCCAGTCGTAACGAGTCGCGGTCGCCGTACCCCCTCTCCCCCTCTCTCTTCCCCCCGTTTGGAAAGATGGCTGCCCCGGCGGCAGCGCCGAGCTCCGGTCCAGATCTATGCCCGAGCTTCGCGGTGGTCTGCGGCTTCATGGAGCGCTACGGACAGACCCTGGACCTGCCCGAGATCTCCTTCCCGCAGATGGAACGCTATCTCCGGGAGACGTCGACAGGTGAGGCCGTGGGAAGGGGGGCTAGGGAAAGTGGTCGAAAGCTGCGACACCTAAAACCAGAAGGAGAAGGGGGGCCTTTTTTTTTTTTTTACCACCACCACCACCAGCATCATCCTCATCCTCATCACCCTCCTATTCTTCTTCTGTGCCAGGAGAGAATGTGTGGTGGTTGTGTGGGCAGACATACACTGTCGGATATTTGCTATCTGACAGACCAGTCGATACTTCCACAGCGTGTGAAATATTGATCTTTGTAATTGTAAAGTTAGTGTGGAAGCCATGATGCAGTACTGCTGGGTGACCACACACACGCACACAGACACACTACACACACACTCTCGTTGCACAGCATTCAGCTGACCAGCACAGAGGCATGTTGTAACACTTGTTCTATGTGTTGTAATTGTGTTTCATAATGTTGGTATTGTACCATTAAAGACATGCTGCATTTTTGTTTCCTGGGCAGAAGATGGGGGTCTCTGTCAACGTTGCGCAGGCGCAGTAACGCATCTAATCTGTAAACTGAAAATTAGCCTGTGGGCTAACAAGCGCATACTACACATTACAGTGGTATTTATCCCGAACATGTTTCTATCACCCCCTGAGCCACATCGGTACCCAGTGATAGATTGGCCACGTGATATTTGCCACGCTTGTTACCATTGTATTACAAGGAATATTTGGCGTGTTGTTTTGTACTAGCAGGTAGCTCTGCTAGCTGCTTAGCAGTAGCCTCCCGGTCACATCATTTCTCAATTGAGATCAATGGAATACTTTTAATCAATGTATAATAAACTCCATATGTATAATGTAAATACACTTCATTACTTATTTCTTGAAAAGTGTTCATTGGAAATAAGGTTTCAGGAAAATGATGCTGTATAATATCTATCTAATACAATAATATATGTCTTTATTTACCCCGAGGCAAAATATTGGGTTGCAGTTGCATAACAAAGTAGGAACAGAGCAAATAAATGCATGAGTGCAAATATTCGATATAATGGTAAAATAGTAGGTAAGGTGCAATAATCATATGTACAGCTGGACATGTGACTGGTAGCGCTAGGTATTATACATACAAATATAAAATAAATAACAGTAGGGTGCAATTCCAAAAATCAAAGTCACATTAACAGTAATGGCCATACATCAGAAGTCAATGGTAGTGTGCAAATACTAATTAATAATGTCCAAATATCACAGGTTAAATGTAAGGATCACCTAGATGTTTGGGGGCGGCAAATAGCCATGTATGACAGAATCATTCCAATGTACAGGTACAATGTATATGGTTAGATTTAAATGTTCAGTGATAATGTCCATTATATTTTGCATAATGTCCCTGTTATAACATATATCAGACATTCAATCAGTGAGTTTGAAATGACAGTAACATTAGTAAACTGAGCGAGAGAAAGTGGAAGATGTAGGAAAATGTAATGAACATGAAGTTCAAAAAGGTTAAATTCATCTGCTACTGAAATCAATGTGATACCTTCAATGCATAATAAACTCCATAAACTCCACCCGTTAATACCCTTTTATATGAATGTATCTTAATGGAAGGTGTTAATTAAGCACATTTAAACTCAAGTGACACTTTCAGATTAATTAAAAAATGATTGCCGTTGGGTTATTAGGCCAATGTACAATTATACTGTATACTAACATTGCTTAGCTGAAACGCATATTGTAATACAAAGTCATTTATTTAAACTTTCTCTTTTTGGTATATTTCATAAATTGTTATAATTAATCGGTTAAAACAATAAAATAATGATAATATAATTCCCAATTTCTTTATAGAAAACAAACAAAACAAACAAAACAAAATTAACAACTTGAATGGTTTGTCAACACAAAGCTGAAGAAGGAATTCATATTTTGATCTATTTTCAGTTCCCCAGCCCTTGGTCGATCTTCACGTTAAACTCCTTAGAAAGCTGGGCAAGTCTGTCACTTCAGACCGCTGGGAGAAATACCTGGCCAAGGTGAGTGTATTTATGTGTGTGTTTGATACACGTTTAATATTGAGTTTTTGAGGAGTGTACATGTTGAACAACATTTTGTTAATTAACAACACCATATCCCAAGCGACTTACAAAGAATTTGTATTTTTATAGGCCTGTCATTAAGTAGCTAGTAGATTAGCACTCCTTGCTCATGGAGACTGTGGAGTAGACAGTGGTGTTTGAACCCAGAACTTTTGACCTGGGTGTCAAAAAGCCCCAAAGTAAAACTGACTGACTGGTTAACTGGTTATCTTTCTGTCGTGTTCCCAGGTGTGCCAGGAGCTGAACAGCAGCTGGGCCTGGGAGCTGGAGCAGAACCGCTACATGCAGATGTCCATGGAGAGCAAATCGACCATCCTCAAGGTACCACACACCACACTCTACTCCTTCCCTCTAGTCTACACCCTCTCTACACCTACACCTCCTCTACACCTTCCCTCTCCTCTACACCTACACCTCCTCTACTCCTTCCCTCTAGTCTACACCCTCTCTACACCTACACCTCCTCTACACCTTCCCTCTCCTCTACACCTACACCTCCTCTACACCTTCCCTCTCCTCTACACCTATACCTTCCTGCTCCCTCCTCGATACCTACACCTCTCAACCGCTCCTCTCATCTCCCATTTCATTCCCTCTTCTCTGCAGCTTCTCTCACCTTATTTCCCCGATAACAGACAGTGACGGTACACATTAATACATGTGCATTATTGTGTATTAATTTCTCCTCCAGTATCTATGTGAGTGTCAGTTCGATGACAACCTGAAGTTCAAGGCGGTGGTAAACGAGGAGGAGCCAGAGAAGATGCGGCTGCAGCCGATAGGCCGGGACTGGCAGGGCCTGCTCTACTGGCTGCAGCTGGACCCGGAGCAGAACATCCGGCTGTACACCGAGGAACAGGATGACCTGGACGGCTCCAGCTGGAGGTGCATCGTCAGGTACGCTACTTCCTGTCCCACTTCCTGTTGAGTCTTTCATTAAATAATAATGACACATAACAACAATGCTACCAGTTCTACTTTTACTAGATAAATAATTGAAATAATTCGAAATATTCACTTTTAATGGGGCAACTTTAGTCTTTCTATTTTTTCTATTTTTAATTCATCTAACATCCTTCTACAGTTGTTTTTTGTGTATGTTTTCCTTTTACTGCACCAATATAACGTAAAAACTGATGAACATTTCCCCTCAATTATACACTTTCTGAGATACACTCTCTGTTCTGTTTCATTGTATTATGTTTCATTCTTTGGAGTATTGTCATCCACTACAGCTTGATGTATTTAAAGCTGTAATTTGTTATGGTGTAATATTGGTTCATAGTGAATCTGAGCTGGCCACTGACCCACAATAAGGCTTTCCCACAGCCGTCTATAGGCCAGGCGCAGCACCTCTGCTTAATGACGACCTGCCTGTACAAACAAATTCACTTTTCAAAATATATGTCAGCATCTGCATTCTATTTAAAATAAATGATTGGCTTCTATAAGCCTAATATACTATAATATAGGCTCATATATTATACCGTTGAATGAATATAATAATCAATGACATCAAACAGTGGCCGGGCTCTGTGGAGAAGGAGAGCTCCGTTCGGTTTGATTATGCACTGCATTCACATCCAGACATGACAAGCCCCATAAAGAGAATGGAGCAGCATTTGACACACAGATGTTGATTACAAATTTAAAACTCAGTTGTTTCAGCATATAGAACAAATGCTCCACCATTGAATTACACAGACCAGCGAAAATGCACCGACGATGGGAAATAATTTTCACCAGCGTGAGTGGGTGTGTGTGTGTTTAATCCCGGCATGTTGCATTTTGTGTTTTTCTTGTGTACGCTAATGTCCTTACAGTGCGGCAGAAAGGCAGACTCAGCGGTCCAAGTCACTGTGTGTTTAGCGTTAGAAATACTAGGGACTGCCTCTCTCTTTTTTCCTCACTTGAACAAATAATATGTTTTCTGTTAACACCACTCCACTCAGACTGTGGGTTGTCCCATTTGTTACCTGTTTAAAGATGCAGTTTCTAGGATCTAGTGAGGTGTTAATTTCCAATTGCCTGCAGCCTCTATAACCTGTATAATTTGGTTATCGCAATGCACATATTTTTCTTTGTAAACCCACAATTAGTGGACTGAGAGCACTCAGAACAGTATTTAGGCTAAAGCCCTACGCTATTCGTTGCCTATTTCTCAGAGTATTTACCCATCCACTAAACCTTTATTTTCATTTTTTGGGAACGCTGAATAATTCTTTGCTCCAGAAATCGTACCGACCTAGCAGAGGCATTAGATCTGCTAAAGTCCCAGATAGACCCCAACCACAACAAGACCAAGACCGAGGGCTCAGCCAGCGGCAGCCCAGAGGGAGAGGAGAAGACAGACACAGGTGAGAGCAAGAATGCTGAATGGCTGGATGGATGAGGGATGGGTGTACATTGCCAGTCATTGTTTAGAATGTGAATCCTTTTGTGTAGTTTGTCTGTAAGGTATTAGCTCTGGGTTGATTCTCGTTGACTGTGGTCCCTTTCCCTGTCCAGCTTTGCACCAGTGTTTCCCATCCTCTCATAAGGTCTCGTAAGGTCCTGTACATACAAACATTATGCCCTGCCCCTGATGATTCGTAGCCATGAGTGAACAATCACTTATCAATCTGTGTGGTGCAATGCACATATGGTCACTGGGACATTGATTACAACCATATGTTGGTTAAAGTGATGAGTTTATGGAAGCGGATGCACACATATGTAAGACAATAAGAAGCAACACATTTCACCTAAAGATGGGAGCAAAAGCAGGCTGGGATGATAACCATTGTGTCTGCATCTGAGGGTAGAGGCTAGAGAGCTCAGGCGGGCATTCTCATTTTAAATCAATAATGCATTTGTGTTTCAGGAGAAGATGCAGATCGTCTGAAGAAGGAAGGGGATTCTGGGGACCATCTAGCGAACAAGAACCTGTCCGTTCCCTCTGAACCTCCTAAAGCCACAGACAAGGAACCAAACGACACAGCAGTCCTGAAGACGGAGCAGCCCCTACAGCCAGGTAACGTGTCAGCTGGTTTGGAGTCAGTGCTGCTGCTGATCTTGATCACGGCGGTATATTAGTTTTGTTTTAAATGTTGCACCTGTTTGAGAGGCCTGAAAATGAAAGTGAAAGTTCAATAATGTATATGTGACAAATATACCTCCAACTGGTCATTGCGGTTAGAGATTTTCTGATCGGTTAGATTAGAAGATTTCCGGCATCTAAAAAGCAGTTGATTTCATTCTGTGACCTTTCATCTTCTGTGTCTTCTGTGATCAGCCATGAAGAAAGAAGAGGCGGGGCATGTCAAACAGCAAGTGGCGGGGCTCGTCAAACAGGAAGAGATGGAGGTTGACCTGAAAGCACAGCCAGCTGACCTCCCAGTAGACAGGAAGTCGCCAGCGTCTTTTCTTGTCATCGATAACCGCGTGAGCACCATCACCGCCATTATCAAACCGGAAACCAGAGACCTGGATGTCCCTAGCAACACCCCTAGCAATGCTGTCTCCGTCGTCATGGCGCCCACGTCCGTCATCACCAAACAGGAAGTAAACAGAGAGGAGGAGGCGGAGCGTGCTGTGGTGAGGAGCAGCCAGCAGGCCAAAATACCCCTGAAGAAGAGAGAGCTGAAGCTCGCAGAGGCTTTCCAAGACAACCGCAACCACCTAAACAACAACAACAACAACAAGGGCAGTAGCATCATCGTGTGTAACCCTTCTGTTATCCAGAGCAAGGACGGCATTCAGGTGACAGAGGGGAAGCTGACAAACTCCTTAGTGCCCCATGCCACCTCAGAGGAGAACGTCCCTCAGCCGGAACTGACCAATGGGAAGGCGGCTCTCCTCCCCGTTCCTCCACCGCTGCCCCATAAAGAGGGAGGGCAGAACGGGGTCATCGGTGTCATCGGTCAGGTGGGGGTCATAGGCCACGTGGGGGTAATCCGCAGCCCTATGGAGCGGCCCCGGGTGCCGGGGGCAGAGCCACAGGAGCGGAACGGGCCAGGGGAGGAGCAGCCGGCGGCGGCGGCGGCTGAGGAGGGGGGAGACGGGCCAGGGGGGAGGAGAAGGGCAGAGAACGTGGGGAGGTGGGAGCAGAAGGAGAGGGAGGGGAACCGGCAGTCAGTGCTGGTGAGGAAGCATTCGGTGGACATTGAGGCAGAAGCGCACCCCGACACAAAAACACCACCAGCCCCTTCCTCACCGCCACCTCCCTCATCCTCGCCCCCACACCCCGTGGCAGGAACCGTCCCGAAGGAGGAGGAGGAGGAGGAGCAGCACCTCCTCTCTGCCCAGGAGAAGCCCCAGAAGCCCCTTCAAACAGAGGAGGAGAGAGCAACAAAAGAGGACCAGAGAACAGTAGAATCTGAGAAGGAGACTCTGGTCAAAAAGGCAGAGCCGGCAGATCTGGAGCCCGAGGCCGCCGTGGAGCCGACGCCCAGCAGTGATGCATCGGAAGCCCAGGGGAAGGAGAAGCAGGCTGGGCAGGACGCGCAGGTGAAGCCGGGGCTCCTGGAGGTGGCCTCCTCAGAGCTCCAGAAGGAAGGCATCAGGCTGAAGATCAAGATCCCCCCCCACAAGAGGAACAAGAAGAAAGGGAGGGAGGAGAAGGAGCGGGAGGCAGAGCAGGAGGCACTGGAGGAGGATGGGAGGTCGCTCCGGAGATCGGCCAGGATCTGCAGGTACAGCAGAGTGTGTGTGTGTGTGTGTGTGTGTGTGTGTGTGTGTGTGTGTGTGTGTGTGTGTGTGTGTGTGTGTGTGTGTGTCAGTAATAACAGTCCTTATTTTCAATAGATTATTTGGCAGAATTCATTACAGCTGTGGTTATTATTATTATTATTATTATGTTATTATTTTTGTTACTACATTTTCTGGCGTCACCCCGGACACAAAGAACTATTTCATGAGTCTGCTTTAGTAACAGACTCAAACTGTTCATTGAGTCAGTTTTATCATTCCAGTTTGAGTCTGTCTCATTAAGTCACTTTAGTTTTAAGTCAGTTTGAGTGTCTCATTGAGTTAGTTTGAGTATTTCATTCAGTCAGTTTAAGTCTGTTTCATTCCATCTCCATTAACCCCCACCCTCCCCTCCCTCCCACCTTCTCTCGGGTATTATTACATCTGGGTAGAGAGAGAACCCGGGGGGGGAGGGGGCCGCCCGGCCGGAGGGCCTCACCTTCTTCTCGTGGTTGGGGATGATGCAGCGCAGGAAGTTGGGGTTGGTGTTCCGGAGCGTGGCCATCAGCTTGGTGAGCGACTCCTTGTACAGCTGGCCCACCGTGCGGAACATCCCCTTCTTGGTCTTCAGCCCGGCCGCCCCGAAGGTCACAGGACCGCTGCTCTCCCCGCTGGACACCTGGTCCAGACCCACGATCCTCTCCACTGCACACACACACACACACACACACACAGGGACACACACGCGCACACACACAGGGACACACACACAGGCACGCACACACACACATAACATGTCTTATTACTAAGTAACCAACGGGTTAATAATCAGTGAAGGTAAAGCAGGCCAGTGCTACACATGGGATTCAAGCTGTTGAGTTTGGACTGAAGCCATTTTGGTTCTGAAGTCCCCTCACACGAAGGAGCCATCTTTACTCGATCTAACCCTCAAAGCCAAAATGGAGCCCAGTTTGCCAAACTCATCAACTATCTCAGACTCTGGCTGGCTTGGGAGATGAGATGGTATGAATGGACTTTGGCGCTTATTCAGGATTACATTTTGTCTACTGTTCGCACAAACATTTGTGAACAAAGAATATTTTTTTTGAATTATGGCTTGATTCATTTTGCAATCCTGAATATCGCCCGGACGGTGAAAACTAGACGTCGCTTCGATGACGATACGTGACTACGGTGATCATGAGTTAAATGGATGAGGTGTGCATGTGTGAGTGAGAGGAGCTGGCCAACACAACCACAGCGCGCCCTCTAGAAGCCAACGAACGCCGTCGGTCTGCCGAAGACAACGACACGACTCGGGAAAACTACAAACACAAGACGCCTAAACTACGAAACACAAAACGCCTAAACTACGAAACACAAAACGCCTAAACTACGAAACACAAAACGCCTAAACTACGAAACACAAGACGCCTAAACTACGAAACAAACTCACACGCGCTATTGGACACACACACAAAAAACACAACGCTAGCTAAATCGTCCAAACTGAACAAAAACAAACAAACAGACGGACGGACAACAA
>JAOPUA010000055.1:2186061-2196660 GCA_027122455.1 Trisopterus luscus
ATTTTGAATATGATTCAATTTAGTTTCTGTTCCTTATCTCGTCTGCAGCTAAAACCGAGGAGATGTCCCCTATTGAAAGCACGTCTGAAGAAAAAAATATTATTGTGAGTACTATCGGGTTTTAAAGAAACTATCTACCAAACTATCAAGACTAGTTTAATTCTGTAGTTGGCTGTTATTGGAACCTTGTTCTAAATTTGAGTTCAACAATAACGTTTTCGTCATTTGGAGTTTGTTGTTACGAGTAAGAAAATCTGAGTGATAATGAAATCAGATGGATGCTGATATCTACTATTGTTCTTTAGTTTGTCCGAAGGCTCTTCCCGTCTCTATCGGACGTATCTGGAGTCAACGTACCATCGCCCGCCATGAACCCCAAACCCAACACTCTGCAAAGTAAGCACTGTTCACTGTTGTACATTTCAGATGATTTAAACGATGAACTAAAGTAGTAGCATTCAAAACATTATTACTGCCTTGATTTTTATTTATTTATAGTGGGAGTGAGCTCTAGAATGACGTCAGGTTGGCCACATGAGCTTACATTAAATAAAATGTTTCTATTGGCCATCTGAAATCAGCTATGGTCAGTGGTCGAGAGGCCAGCCAGGAGGCAACGTCGTCGGACTCCATGCATTCCTCCCTGGACCAGAGTGACGACCAGTGGAGACAGACCCTCCCTGATGCCATCCACGACAAAGAGCTCCGCGACACGGTGGCTAGTGTCCTGGACGGCGCGGAAAACGTCCTCTCCATGTTCTTCACCAACAGCAGCTCGGCTTTCAGGCGGGTGAAACCGAAGGAGCGGATCAAACGGACGCAGAAGGAGCGGACTCGCAGCGCCAGGAAGGCCTCCGTGGAAAGGCTTGCGGAGACTGCCGTGAAAACCAAGTGGGTTGAGGAGCTGGAGGGGACTGACCTCTGCCCCCCTGCTCCGTCTTCTCCCCGTCAGGGAGAGACTAGCGGGGGGGCTAGTGCAGTCAGTCAGTGGTCTCCAATCAGTCTGACGGAGATCACAGAGGCTGCTTTGGACGCTTCAGTGGACAATCCTGGAAAACAAAAAGAATCGGAATCCGGATATTCTACGGGAAAAACTGAATGCACGATGGATCCTGCTAAAGTAATGGTGCCATTGTTGAATACAGCAGACTCTCTTTTTAGTAAGAAAAAAAGACAGTTTGTTTACAACGTACAGAGTCCACAACCTAGAGTAACGGAAGAACACAAGAAAGCACCACAATCAAATCTCATCTCTGGTAACTTTCAATAATTAATCTTCTAATTCTGATACCGATAATTGTCTTCTCTGGTCAAATGTCTTTACTGTTAATAATTTAAAGGGTTAGGGTTTGTTTTTAAAATATTATGTACAGTAGATTACTATTAATGCATCAATGATATTCACATATATCAAGCATTGCCTTTATTATTCCTCCTGAGATGTTTTGTACATCTGTGCTATTTGACATAATAACCTGAATGTTATAATGTCATGTTGTATTACAGAGCAAGAACCGCGTGTGCATCAGCAGGAGCCACCAGCTGATGTTCCATCCAGCATGCAGGACTCTTTAGCGGGACGTGGTCCAGTTCCTTCTGCAGCGACGGGGACCACCCAGGATCTGGACATGTCCCAGATCTGCAAAGCCTTAGACCAGGATTTCACTCAAATGACGGAGGTTGTAAAAAAAACACAAGACCTCTTCTCCCCCTCCACCTGTCTGTTACTGGTCAAGGAAAGGAACAAGAAAATATTAACCAATGGTGAGGCGAGCCGGAGGGAGACTGGCTGTCCCCACACCAATAAAGGGCCGGAGCTGACGGGCTATCAGAGCAACTCCTGCGTAGCGCCTAACTGTAGCATCCTTTCTTGTGCTACCAATCTCCCAAAACTGTCCCTAATGTCTTCCACTGTTCCCTCCATCGTTCATAAGCAATTGGTCCATGGCACAAACTCAAAAGGGACCGAACAGAGGCTTGTTCCCTTTACCCCGCTAAGCGAAGAGAAGGAAAGGAGTCTTTATGACGAAATGGAGGAGGATCCAACTGAGTTAAATCAGTCTGTCCAATCCCACTCGATATCGGGCATTGGACCAATGATTGAAGAGTTCATCGGGCCACAAGGAGACCTTGGTGGAGATGTTTATACTGATGGCTATAGTGAAGGTCAGACCACTATGATGGAGCCATACGGTTTAGGATTTCATCCTTCCACGAGTGGGTCATCCGGATTCAAAACGGCTTCAAATAAGGGGATTCCAATTTCTTCAGTGAATCTGAATAAAGCCAGGGATGTCTTTAAAGACGTTGAGGAGGAAAGCTTTGCAAATGTTCCACTCACCAGAAATGACCCCACAAGGAACCAAATCACTAGGAGTGACATGAACAAGTCCATCATACAAAATGATGTCTCCATTTCAGCCATTCCAGCGTCAGCCCTAGCCTCCGTCTCTGCAGTTTTAAGCTCAAAAAGTGTGGATAATCAACACCGTTTGACTGCATCACAGAAAGCCGATGTCTCAGAGCTTTGTAGCCTTTTAGAGGAAACACACACCCAGTTTGATTTCACTCCGTTCAAACCTGCAAACCTGAACATAGTTCCTCAAGAAGTGGATCTCTCCCCCAAAGCAACAGATGCAGAATTAGACCCAGACTTTCTTGCCGGTATAGATTTTGATGACAGTTTTAGCTCTGATGCTGAAAAGCATCTCAAAGACAACTTCCAAATTCCTCTAGGAAGCAGCAACCACATGGTTTCAACTTTGGACAATGAATCTGTTTTTTTATTGAAAAGGAATGAAACATCCACCCATATCAATGTATCCAACGCCATCAAACGAAAATCCACTCTGAAAGCCGTTGATGCGTCAAATGGGTTTGAAAATAATATCACTAGTTACACTGAAACACCCAATCATCAGGAGAAATATCCTTTGAAGTGTAACCTGGGTTTTCAAACCGCTGGTGGTAAGTCCTTCAGTGTTTCAAATAAGTGTTTGAGCAAAGCCAAAGCCTTGTTTTCAGACCTGGAGGACAGTTATTTACCATTCACAGATATTGAAGACAGCCCCTGTCATGAATCGGTAAACAGTGGCACCGCTTCCACTCACCAACAGATACCTGACCGTAACACGCCCAAGAGTGCTTCTGTTGTGGGAACTGGCAATAATTTCCGTCCTGAATTCACGGATTCTAACTCGGTAAACAGCAGTGAAAAGGTCTCCATCACTGTGGCAGAATCCTGTTTTTGTCCAGGCATCTTAAATGATAAACTAACAGCCGAAAAACCTGGATGTGAGAGTGGTAAAATTCATATGACTAAAGTTGGTGAACTGAAGGGAGGTTTCTCAACGGCAAGTGGGAGAGGGATACCCATATCAGCAAAAGCTTTCCAAGCAGCAAGCAGTTTCTTCAGCGATTTGGATGCTATAGAAAACCAGGGTGGTGCTCCACTTCAACAACTGAAGTGTAATGACATGGACGACGCTGTAATGGGCAACAAAAAGGAAAGCGACTGCAGCTTTAAAAAGGAAACTTTCACAGAACCTGAGCAGAAGTATGGTGAAATAGCAAGCACTAGTGCCGTGCCTTCTGCATACTTGGCCACAAAGAGCAATGATGACACTCAAACGTATGGTTTCAAGAAACCAATGGTCAATGATGTTGTTTCTATCCCCAGGAGAGCACCTCTGAAGGAGCAATCTGGGTCGTTCTCCTCAGACTCTGCAACACTGGTTGTTGGCTCTTACTGTCACGGTGGTTTCTCCACAGCGAGTGGGAAGAAAGTTTCTGTGACTGGTGAAGCACTGGCAAGAGCCAAAACTCTTCTGAATGAATGTGATTTGGTAGAAGAAGAAAAACGAAACATTGATGCTTCGCCTGCACTCTCTCTTCCTGGTCCATCTCCAAAAAATGATTGTTTTAAGCCGGGTGCTTTAAGAAGGTCCGCTTTGACAGCAAAGTCTTCTTGCCCTTCCTCGTCAGAGAATGTTGGCCCCAGTGTGGTCAGTGAGTCGGTCAGTGCTAGGGGTTTCTCTACGGCCAGTGGGAACATGGTACCAGTGTCTGAAAAGGCACTGACCAAAGCCAGGTCTCTGCTGAACGAGAATTCAACTGACAAACAACAAGCTGCTCCAACAGCAAACCATGAGGGCCAATCTCAGTATCCGAATCCACTGAAACCAAGGGGTGGATTTCAGACCGCCAATGGTAAAGGAGTGGCCGTTTCTGCTGCCGCTCTCCAAAAGGCCAAAGCAATGATGAGCGAATTTGATGCCCCTATGGAGGCCCCCGTACATTTCAATGGGCCTACCAAAGCTCCACCTCTAAGACCTGGCAGTGGTTTTCAGGCAGCCAGTGGTAAACCCGTACAGGTTTCATTGGAGGCCCTGCAGAAGGCTAAATCACTCTTTGACGACTTAAGTTGCGACACCGAGACCGTTGCACCCTCAAAGACAGTGATAACTGAAGAAAAATCCAGAGAATGTCCAAGGAATCTTGAAGGAATGAAGTTTAGCTTCACCACTGCAAAGGGCACAATAGTCCAGGTCTCCGAGGACAATCTTTTAAAGGCGAGGAACTGTTTGAATGTAGAAGAAGAGGGTGTTTGTTCTATGTCTGGTGCTAGCTCTCACTTGGAGGATAAAACTGAGCTAGAGATGCTAGCTGTTAAGACAACATTATTGAACACGGATAAGGTGAGAAGTGAGAAGCAAATTACTCCCAGAGAAAGGAATGCTTTCATTTCTACACGTGAACATCTGGAGGGTGATGCTCAGAGTGCTGATACGAGTGCTTCAGTGGACGGTCGGATACTGGCTGTAGAGAGTGCTGCCATGTCAGAAAAGATGACGGTCCAATCATATGGTCCGGTCAATAGAGCGGTAGAAACCCACAAAGCAACAGGGAAGAGATCCATAGATGATGCAGATTTGACTGGTGAGTGACGACATAACTCAACATTTGAAAATGTATTGCATTTATTGCTTTTTAATGGATGTGATTAACAATGATTAAGAATTGCAGCACCTAAGCTTTCTCTAGCGTTTCCTTTCTTATTAATAAAATATAGTTTCATACGGTACATTTACAAATATCTCTTCACTATTCCAGACCAGCCTCCGCTAAAGAGACGGTTATTGGAAGAGTTTGATCGTGCTGTGGATGGGGATAGGGCAAGGACCCTGCTGCCTGCTAAAAGCTCTTCCCATGGTAAAGTAACACACTATGATCCTAGTTCCCCACGGTAAAGTAACACACCATCATCCTATTTCCCTACGGTAAAGTAACACACTACGATCCCAGGTCCCCATGGTAATGTAACACACTAACATCTAAGTTCCAGATAGAAATGTAATACCCTACCATCTCAGGTTCCCTTGGTAATGTAACACTTTATGACCCAATTTATGTAACAAAAACCATTCCCTATTAAGTTAGGGGAAAAAAAAAAAGGGTAATGGCTATACTGAACCTGCCGAGTTCTCTCTCTTCATTCAACTTGGGGTTTAACACCCGAATGGTTGGCTCCAGGGCATCACGGCAACGGGTGCCCTTGGCAACTGTTAATAGGGAGCCTCTGGTTGCCCCACTTGGCCAGCTCGTCTTTTTGTCTTGTTCCTTTGGACCAAAATGTAGGCCTAATTTAATAAACATTACATTATCCAAATGGTGGGCATAGATGTATGAATTTATGTGTCTAATTTCTATTGCTCCAATATTAAAACATTAGCATTCTCGTTAAAAGTCAGGGCTGAAGTTTTGTGTGGTAGTCCTAGATAAAAAATACTGGTGAAGACTTTTATTTTTTAAACTGCCATGTTCGACCTCTACTGGACATCCAGCCTATACTTGCCTCCTTACTTTGATTTGGTTTTTTTTACCTGATAAAGGTGTTCTTAAAGACAGGAGGGTTTTCAAGTACAAGGTCTCCCTGGAGCCAAACGTCACTGGGCCCCACAGGTACGTCTTAACGAGTGGCTTCTGCCTGAAGTAGCTCCTTTATTGGAGCTATCGCTTTGACGTATGCGTCTTCTATACAGCAAGGGTTTTGTGTGTGTGTGGTATTTAGAAAACTGTGTTGTAAAAATTGTGCTCCCTGTTGTCAGAGATGGGAAGAGCTACGTGACCCTCCCCCATCAGAAGCCCCCCCCAGACCCAGCGTCGGTGCCTCCTGCCCCCCCTCATCCCCTGGCCTCGGGCTCTGGAGCCCCGGTGTTCGTCCCTCCGTTCCTCAAGAGGAGGAGAACCGACGACCCTCAGACCAACCCGGACCCCCATGGCACGACCACGACCAGGACCCCTGCTGTGTTCATCCCTCCCTTCAAGAAACCACTACAACCACAACCCCCCACACCTCTTCCTCCCCCTCCTTCCTCGCCGACACCGGCTGAAACCAGTCTGTACGTCCGACCGGCTACCATAGCGACCAAAAGTCCTGCGATGGTAACCGAGACCCACGGAGAAGGAGGAGGGAGCGGTTGTCATGACGACCAGGCAACTGGAGTCCCAGGGGAGTCTGCTGCCATGGCCTGTGACCCGGCAACTAAAAACCAGGGTAACCTGACCCCATTTTCTTTTAAGCTTCCCCATAGCAAAATAATAAATGTCTCTATATCAGTGGCTCTGGCCCATGAGCCCATCTTAAGGTTTCAATGATAAACCCAATCAACATCGGCCTGCGATAACAATTTCCCAGTGAACGTATCCTCATCGCACCACACAAGTTATTCTAGCATCTCTAGTTCTAATGGTAGCTCATGGCTACAAATCAATAGACTCTGTTCATATATGTATTACCTTAATGAGACCTTTAATTGTATAAATAAATACATCAGAATTATACAGTCAATAATCAATAGTTCATAAGCCAGCATCTCATCACGTATCTGCTTAATAGGCAGTTGCTCTTAAGACCTTAAATACGAAGGGATTGTAAGCATGTTTTAGTTAGTGTTTCGTTGATTTTAGCGCTACTTGCATTTTCTGTATGGGCACTTTGAGATTTCTCAAATTAACTTTATATCTAAAATTAATTGTTGTTTCCCAGATGTGGAGCAGGACCCCGTGGACCCTGCGGACCTCCAGGACCTCCGTCTGGCGCGGGACCTCCAGGACATGAGGCTCAGGAAGAAGAGGCGCCAGACCGTTCGCCCGCTCCCTGGAAGTCTGTACCTGGCCAAGACCTCGGGCGTGGCGAGGATCCCTCTACGGGCCGCTGTCTGCGGGCTTCCCCCCGGCCGGCACTCCCCCGAGCAGGTACCACTGCTACCCTACTGGGACCAGGGTTCATCATGGTTTAATGGCTGGTTAAAAGTAAACAGTGGCTTCCTTCCTCTCAATAATTATGAATAATAATTAGTTATTAACCTAATGGCAACAATAAGCTATGAAAGTACATTTTATAGTTTCTTATTTTAGGTTTTGGTTTTTACCTCATTAATTGAGGTCAAAAACAAAAAATCCTTTGTGTGGATTAGTTTTTAATATTATGTTATAGATATTCTATTATTTTGACATTTTAGACGCTTCTTCCAAAGCGACTGCCAGTGTGTGATTACAGTGTGGACTCTGAGTTTCAAACCAAATACCCCCCCCCCCCCCACTCAATCGTTGATGTCTGCATCCATCTTTTCCCTTCCAGCTGTACCAACATGGCGTCCACCAGCCGGTGTGGGCAGTGACGGCGGAGAACGCCGAGTCGTTCCGGCTCTCCTTCCGGCGGTTCTTCAGGTGGGGAGCGCTCGGTGAGCAGGGTGGAGTCCAGCTGGCGGACGGAGGCTGGCTGGTCCCCCGGGACGACTGGACCCTGGGCAAGGAGGAGTTCTACAGGTACGCACCCTTACTTGACTTTCTGACCCTTCCCCCCCTGGATGGTTGATGATGTATTTTTGATTCGTCGTTTGATGATGAACATACTTAGACGTTGTATTTATTATTGTATATTGTATGTATTTATTGGTGAGGTAAACATCGTAGTTATAACATACAGCCGGCTGACTCTAGTCTCTCAAACTTTTCCTGTAAAAATCGGACCCAAGCTGAAACAGCTGATTGAATGATTCGTACCCACATGCAAACTACTATTTATCTAACTAGAATGTTGTGATTCACATTCGTTCACTTGGACATGTTACACGTTATTATGGGCAGAAGTTGCTTAAGAATAGGTTTAAAATTATGTGTGGGGAAGAGGATGAAGTTTAGGGCCACAAGCATTTACAGACCATAAAAATCCACAGGCCCATAAAGAGTAAAAAGTTGAGAACCACAGCAATAGAAGACATCCTTTCCCTAACCCCGTTTCTGTTGTCCTGGGTCCCCAGGGCTCTCTGTGACAGCCCGGGGGTTGACGTGAAGCTGCTGAGCCAGGAGTGGGTGTACAACCACTACCGCTGGGTGGTCTGGAAGCTGGCCTCCATGGAGAGATCCTTCCCTGCGACCATGGCTAGCCTCTGGCTGAACCCAGAACAGATTCTCCTCCAGCTCAAATACCGGTATGATACGCTTTGATGCTAGCTTCTAAACAGCCTATGGCAAATTGGCTGTCACATTTTAAATACATAGGCCTTTTTTAGAAATGCTTAACCCTTCTTATAAAAGATATAAGTATAAGAAGAAAAAGTTTTTGCTCCCTGATTTGAATTTGTACAAGGCCTGGGCAATAAAACAATTCATTTTCGTATACTGATAGACTTTTGATCCATATCAATATAAAACATGTTCAATATCGATAAGAGACTGGAACACCGAATCAAGCAGCTGGGTTTGTTACACAAACACGGTTCCATAGTTATTTACAATACTTGAGTGTTTTTCATTGTTGTATCGACATTAGAGTATTTATCAATGAAGAACAGTAGAAGGTCATATTAAGTGTTAAACAGAAATGTTTAAATCCAGCATGGTAATTCCTAGTCTTTTTAGGTCATTAAAATGAATTAGCCTAGCCTAAAGCGTTAATTGAGACCTCAGAAGACCATTGACCCCGATGTCTTGCTCTGTGCCTTTAGTAGTCTGACCTCTAGGGTGTGTGTTGTTCTGTCCCAGCTACGACGTGGAGGTCGACCACAGCCGGCGCCCGGCCTTGAGGAAGATCACGGAGCGGGACGACACGGCCGCCAAGACCCTGGTCCTGTGTGTCTGTGGGGTGGTCCGCCCGGGACCGGACCCCCGCGGCCCCAATGAACCGGCTGACCAGCAGACCCCCAAGACCGAGTCCCACGCCCCTCCCCCGGGCATGGTGTGGCTGACGGACGGCTGGTACGCCATCAAAGCCCAGCTGGACCCCCCGCTAACGGCCATGCTTCAGCGCGGGGTTCTGGAGCCGGGAGGGAAGCTGGTGGTTTATGGAGCCGAGCTGGTGGGGTCCCAAGATGCCTGCTCCCCCCTGGAGGCCCCCGAGGGCCTCATGTTGAAGGTACCGTGGGGAGGACGGGTAGTGTAGAGGTTCGGGGGTTTGACTGACGGATGACGATTCTGCAATGCGCTCAGTCCTCTTGTAGTCATCTTGGAGCCAGATGTCCTAACCCCGTCCGGCTCTTCAGCAGGCACCTTCACCCAAAGGGAGTTCAGATACATGTCATTAAACAAGTAATTATTAATTGGAGGTGATAGACAAAGTAAATGTACACCCTATGACTAGAGACATCAACATATTCTGTCATCATTAGTTTTTGTCGGTTTTACCGTTATTTGTCGGGCCGAAATTGATGACAAAGTATCCGGTGATCTTAATTCACATTGTTCCTAATCTTGACCAGCAGAAACCAGTGGTTTGTTGGTTGTAATTGAGTTCACATGCGGTTCAAGTTCTTTGGACCGGTGACGATGAAGATGTCTGTGTTTTCCTCCAGATCGGGGCCAACAGCTGCAGGCGGGCTCGTTGGGACGCTACGCTGGGCTTCCACCGAGACCCCCGACCCTTCCTGCTGCCCCTGTCCTCTCTGTACAGCACCGGGGGGGCGGTCGGCTGCGTGGACCTTCTCATACTCAGGAGCTACCCCGTCCTGGTGGGTTCCTGCTCCCGCCTGGTCCGTCGGGTTCTGTCAGATGGCTACAGAACACGTTAGCGATGCATACGTTGTAACCGTCACCGATTATACCCCGATAATTACACAGATAATTACCAGGATTACTTGGATTTTCAGGAGAAACAACTTTCTTTCTCGGATTAATAAAAATACTATCCTAGCTTGTCTAGCTTGACCTTGACCTCCAGCCTTGGAGTTTAGAAAATATTCAAATTAAAGATATATTTGGCATCTGGTGGTGTCAGTGTATTGGCGGTATCAATTCTACAAACATTTGTATCATTTATAATCATAAAGAAATCCCAACATTACTTATTTTTCAGTGGATGGAGAAGAAGCAAGATGGCGGCTTTGTGTTCCGTAGCGGGCGAGCAGAAGAGCGCGAGGTTCGGAGGTTTGACGACCACAACAATAAAACCATGGAGGCCCTTTACGCCAAGATCCAGGCGGACATCCAGAGAGAGGACAAAGGTACTGCTGGGGCTGGGAACCGTACCCAAATACTGCTTAGGTAGCGACTGAAACACTTAGGTACGACCAAGAGATAAAACCCGTCCCAGCGTTTGGT
>JAOPUA010000055.1:2216337-2227279 GCA_027122455.1 Trisopterus luscus
GTGTGTGTGTGTGTGTGTGCGTGTGCGTGTGCGTGTGCGTGTGCGTGTGCGTGTGCGTGTGCGTGTGCGTGTGTGTCCATGACAATATTGAGGACGACACAGTTCGGGGGATCATTTATGGCTTTCAGATTAATATTATCACTAAAGATGAGTCATAATGAGCCACGGATATCGACTATTTTAGCAAACACCGTAGCCAACAATGACCGGTTACAAGGGTAATGACACACGCTACCCTGCACAATATTCCTTGACGTACTTTTTAAATATGTGAAAATTATACGGTTTAATATGTGAGCATGACACAATGTTTAATTGTTCATTTGCAGTGCCTGATAATGGCAACATTAACCTTCACGTTTTAAAATTACTTGTGATGAAACTAATCTATCAGACGAGATGAGAAGAAGCCAACAGACTAGATGAGTCGTCATGTGTGAATGGGAGCAGGGGGCGATATTCTGTGAAATCTGCACCGCTCCAGACCTAGTGACATTTCCTGATCATCCGGTATAGCCTTGTTAATGAAAGCAGTAATATTTCCAGGATAGACACATAGTCTGATACCATCTGCAACTAGCATCTTTTTCAATTATCCTTATGAATCTACATTATTTTACTTTCTCTGTGCCCTAGATTAAAAACCAATCCAGTCCTTGGATTGGTAAAAGCCAATCCAACCCATACAAGGCAGATTGCAATACTTCTTTGGCAAACGATCATTTGGCACGACACAGACCCTGCTATGCCGTGTGTGAAAGGCTGCAGGGCGGCGATGTTCCAGCGCTTAGCTCCATGTGTGAATAGTGAATTTCCCTTGTGGTGCCTGTGAAAGGTTATCCCAATAGTTGACCGGGAACATTGTCTGAAATAGGCTTGACTGACCAGAGACGGCAATGAAATTGTCCCCCTTTTACATAAATCATTTCTAAATGTATGTAATTTAATAGCAGCCAACACTGTGCACTTTTGAAATAATTCACACAAAAAGCCAACACAAGTATCCTTCTCAGAGTGTTATGGAGTCCTCTATGCCTGTTTTCAGAAAAAGAATGGTGCTGCATTTGTAGATGTGTTGCTGTGTAAAATAAGTAAATATATATAGTCATTGTCTAAAAGTCATGGTCTATATTTAAAGCTACTATTAATGGCTGTGTTTGTTGTCTGTTACAATGTCAATGTCTGTTACATAATTTGATATACGTTGGTGATATCATTCAAGTACCCTCCAGTGTTTGTGCAGACAAGATGAGATGAAGCTAACATACAAGATTAAGTCAACAGAAATTAGGAGATGAAGCTAACATACATGTTGAGATGAAGCCCTCCATGACACAGTGATCATTCCATCAATTCTTGGCTCTCTGCAGCGAAACTCGCTGCCAAAAAATACAATCAAGTAACAATGGTTATGGATGAATCATTGGATTGCCAGATGGCTGCTTTTCAAACCACCAATTTGAAAATGCCCAGTGTTAGAAGTAGATATGTGTGGCCCAAAGCCAAGGTGGCCTAGGGGGTATTGTACTGTATTGCAGGAAAAAAAATAATAATTCTGCCTGATTTTTCTGCCTGATCCAAAAGGGACATGTGGCTGCTAAAACTATGATATAACATGGGGCCATACCATGTAGTTGTGCATGCCATGTTCTACCCCTTCTGCAGCAGGGGTGTACTAGCATACTGTATCTCAGTGTGGTACGCCGGCTGCTCTTCAGCAGAGAGGAGAGCTCTGGAAAACGGCGCTATCCATTTCTAGCTGCTCAATGTTTTTTAGGGCTAACATGCGCGATCTAGAGCAACAATTTTATTCATTTAAGTGCAACAAATACATTCAATAATACTTCAATAATGTATTTTCGTGCACTATATTTCCTTATTGATGTTTTTTACTTATTTGTGGTTCTGGCTGTGGATGTCTGTTTACTGAGGCTGTTTTGTTTTTGGCGTTACCCTGTGTCTTAAATGTGCTGTTCAGGTAAAGCTCTCCCAGTTTCATTGTATTCTGTATAATGACCAAGGCGTTCTATTCTACGGCTTTCCAAGTAATCTTTCAAATCGATCCCATAACAATTCAATCCTTACATTTTTCCATGATATGCAGTCATCCACCACCTGTCCACCATGGAGCGTCGAGTGCGGGCCATCAGGGAGATGGCACGCTGCCTCCGGGACGGCGGTCGCATCATGATCTATGTCTGGGCGCTGGAACAGAAGTACCGCAAATTCGAGAAGCAAGACATCTTCGTCCCCTGGAACCCAGACCCTCCCCTCGCCCAACGGCCAATGAGGGATGGCGCTCAGAGTGTGGGTGACGCCCACGCTGGCGGCGACGCCCACAGGAAGGCAAGGAGCACGTCATCAGTGGCGGAGGTGCGCCAGCAGAAAAACCCCAGGCTGTGGTTCTTCTCCCGCTCGCTGGACTCGGTCTTCGACTTCGGCAGCCTGTCGGTCTCGCACTCGTCGTCGAGGGAGCTGAGCGTCTCCGTGGCGACACCCGGGGTGGGCATGGTCTCTCGGGGGCGGGGCCTCATGAGGCAGGTGTCCAGCTTCTTCTTGCCATCTGCCCTCAGTGCCAGTTTGGAGGAGGACGTGTTTGAGGAGCTGAGTGACCTTCAAGGGGATCAACAAGATGGTTGCAGGAGGGAGACGGCGAGCGACGTCCCATTACCACCGCCGCCACCAGCAGCAGAGATAGTGTCGAAGTACGGGTCACTGCCCCTGCCCGACCTGGTCCCAGCGAGCAAGGGGGGTGGGGAAGTGTGCAGAGATGAGAGTGGCAGTGGAAGTGGTGAACAGGGAGGAGGGGAGAGCCCTGAGGAGGAGGAGGAGGAGGAGGAGGAAGGGGGTCTGGCGCTGACGGGGGCGTCCTGTTTGAGGTACTACCACGTGTTCAGGGAGGGGGAGCTGGCCGAGCTGATAGAGAAACACGTGGAGGAGCTTCACGTCATCGCCTCCTACTTTGACCACGCCAACTGGTGCGTCGTGGCCGAGAAGATTCAGGTTTGGAAAATCTGATTTAAAACCTGATGTTTCTTTCGTTGCATTCATTCTGAGTCCCGGTCCGACAGACTAGTTCCCAGTGTCCGCAGTTCCACCGCACACTGAGTTCCACACACTTAAGCCATGCTATGTTCTCAGACAATAATAACAAACCAATCATACTTGATTTTTTTTACATTTCCTTTATTAGCCAGAATTCTGCCTCATCAAAAAGCACAAAGAACGGCCCATGGTTCAACTTTTGTTTGGAAGCAGCAACTTCAAAGACTTATAGAAATATACAAATATGTAATAGCTCCACTCGACTCCCGCAATTATGACAGAACTTTGGGTTGCCTACATTGGGCCTTATTAGAGTTGTATTTGTGGTGTGGCATCAAATGGCATTTACTTCTATCAACTTGCAGTGTCTAAAGTATCCAGTGGGTTTCCTTTCAAAGTGCAACTGTTTTTACTATTGTTTTAATGTACATTTTTTAGGCAAACTAATTTTATATGCGTCTTAAGTATTTCAGAAATAAAATACTTTTTAGTTCAAAGGATTTTGTTGTTAGCCAAAGAGGACATCCTGTGTTTTTAGCTCTTCCATTTGGTCTAGAAAGGATTTTAGAGATGTTGATTGTAGTAGGAAATTATAATTGCTACTTAGATTTTCTCTGCCTATTTGTAGAAAAGCACTTCGGTTGCATGTCTTGTGAACATGAGAAGCCAACTTCCTTCATAGGTTTTCTAGAAAGTTGTATGTGTTCACCAACCAATGATTATCTTCCGAAACATCTGTGTAACCTGGTTCCCAAATTTCGTGAAAACCATCACCAGTCCTGCTTGATGTTGCTGTTGGTGATTTGCGTCTTTGTGATGTGTTCCGGGGTTGCCTATCTCGACTTAAAACATTGCGACTTAAACTAAGCAAGTAGCGTGTTTTCGACTGCCTCATTTACTGTGAAAAATCTTTGCATTGCGATGCAAGTGTCTCTGCTTCAGTCGATGACATCATTTAAAAGCGTGCTGTTCTGATTGGGCTATGGGCCAGAGGCCACGCCCACAGCAGTACAGCCTGCCTGGACCAACTGTGATAAATCTTACGTGGAAGTGACGTGTGTCTGTTTTTCAGATAATAAAGTGTTTCCAATGTTTTAATGATATTTTTTATTTCCTCCAAAGCCGTCAGAATTCAAGACGGATGGCGTACACAAAGGATCTGCAAAAAATACACATAAGCACATAACTTGGACACCTTCGGGGCTCCTCTTCGAGGACTTTTACATTCCACATTCTTTCCAAACCTACAACAGAAAACAGTTCATATTCATACCTAGACTGACTGAAGAAAAAAAAAAAGATGTAGAAAGGGTATACGTATATCATCAATGTTACATTCTGTAAGATAGCATTCTAGGAGACGGTGTGTGTA
This sequence comes from Trisopterus luscus, assembly GCA_027122455.1. Lineage (NCBI taxonomy): Eukaryota > Metazoa > Chordata > Actinopteri > Gadiformes > Gadidae > Trisopterus > Trisopterus luscus. The sequence continues at coordinate 2,220,755 of JAOPUA010000055.1, forward strand.
CCTGTGTTGCTGCTCTGTGTACGATGGAGTGTCTGACGGCTAACTTGTCGACATCTCGGGCATAGCCACCGCCTATGACGGTTGCTATGGGAATGCCTCTTGCCACCACAGTCTTCAGCACATAAAGATCTCGCTGATACAACCCTGTGGAGAACCCTGACCGTTAGCCCAGCCTTACAGCAGCTGGGCGTTTGATCCCTTTAACGGGGATCAGATGGCAAGCGATTCAGAGTGAACTTCTCCAAACAAGGGTTTTAAATATAGCATTATTCACAAAGGTGGTGCAAACCCTTTGCCTAAATATATGACCTTGCCCACGCACCTGTGTCTGTGAGTCTGAGTCTTCCCAGGTCGTCGTCAGTGTGAGGGTCAACGCCGGCGTCGTACAGAACCAGGTCGGGGCGGAACGAATCCAGCAGCCCAGGTAGGTGGGCCTCAACTGGGAACACGCAGTTCAAAGGATTTAAAATGGAGACTTTAGAATTCAAATACGGTTTAGGAATAAAGACTAATTAGAGATGTACAGTCTGAATTCTAAATATAATTTTTTGGAATATGGACTTAAACTTGCTTACTATGTGACTTCTACTGACTTACTATGTGACTTCTACTGCATCTATTTCAAATAGCTAGAATGTTTCTTAAGAATAAAAGACGTCACACCATGAGTCAATCCATCCAGGGAATTTACCTCTAAAGTGTGATTTAGCAGAATTTCCAGATTTTCTGTAAACATGTATTTCTGTGTGTAAAAAGTGATTGTGCTATTCCCAAGAATTAATTTTAAGTATTTGGTTCCTCTTTAGAAGTTAAACTTTGTACATCACATTATAGAGCCCTGCTAACCGTAGGAAAGCTATCTTATTACCTGTGGAGAGATACTGCCTGTCTTCAGTTCCGTCTGGCAGACTGATGTCCAGGTCGCTCCGTTGTTTATGCAGGGGAAAGTTTTTCTCGCCGTGAATTGAAAACGTGAAAACCCCTGGCTCGTCCTTAAAAATGAACGCAGTTCCATCGCCCTGTTTGGAGTCAGAGGTTAGCTTACAACTCAAGATGCAAGAGGCACTATAGTTCCTACCGCATAAGTTATTGCTCTAAAACCAGCATTAATTCCTGAATTTTATGCCTAGAATTTAAAACTTAAAAAAAATATGAATTGTTTAAAGATTTCTTGGATTTTATTATTCTTGAAAGTAACAGTTTAAGCTGGTAGTGAGGAAAAATTAGTCTCCTAATTTCCCTATGCCCATTACATGTACAGTCAACAGAACAGGGTGTACCGTCAACACAATTATACACTACTCCCAAATACAAAACAGGGCGTACCGTCAACACAATTATACACTACTCCCCAATACAAAACAGGGCGTACCGTCAACACAATTATACACTACTCCCTAATACAAAACAGGGCGTACCCTCAATACAATTATACACTACTCCCTAATACAAAACAGGGGGAAGAAAACCAAGGTGGAGTCACCTGATGGACATCCAGGTCCACGATTAGCACCTTCCTCCCGGTGCCAGAGGAGGAGGAGGAGGATGAGGAGGGGCAGGAAGAGGAGTTCCTCAGGTACTGTGCGGTGACTGCGAGGTCGTTGAGCAGACAGAACCCTGAGCCGTGGTCGGGGAAGGCGTGGTGCGTGCCTCCCGCAGTGCTGCAGGCCAAGCCGCGCTCCAAGGCCACCTCCGCTGCCAGAACCGTACCACCTACACACGGATGGTTTCTGTTTGAAATGACTTTATCCACCACAGTCTAAATATAAAACGAGACTATGGGGGGGGGGGGAGGCGAGGGACAGAGAGACAGGCATTGAGAGTGGGAGATTGGGAGAAAGAACCAGAATCGATGGACTCCCTACTTTCATTCATTGGTATCAGAAGGCATTCTCACCAGTTTCATAGCGACAACGTCTCACTAGTCCGTTGCTCCAGGGAAACCCGGTTCGTCTCTGGGCTTTCTCTTCTACCTTACCGCTCACAAAGTTGTTCACGTATTCCGTAGTATGTACACAGCTCAATATCTCCTCAGATACTAGCTCAGGTGTCCAAATCTAGGGGAATATATGATTTGAATATTTTGAATATATATGTGTATAAGTACTGACATAATATGTCAGTAACCACTAACTTAATATAAACAATGAAATAAAGAAACATTTGCTTATTTACAAAGATTTAAGGCAAGTTAATAAGTAAGATGCCACCAATATGTGATTCTGGTCATGTATTAAATACGGATTAAATATGGACATTATCACCTGCTGTTCCGAGACGATTTGGTCTTTGAGGAGGAAGTGCAAAACCCGGGGAAACTTTCCCATCGGGAACCTGTGGTCCGGTGGGAGGTCACACACATACCTGCTGTGGTGGACCACTGGAAGTCCCCTAGCGTCAGGACTCACCTGGAAAGTGCAGGTGTGTATTTAATATAGTCTAAAAAGATGACCTTTAATAATCATCAAGCCGCAAATCAGATGTTTTAAATTACAGAAACTGTGCAAGTAAAGGCAGAATAAAAGTACAATAGTCAAAATTCATACATAGGTATATCTCGATAACCAACATGATATAACTATAGGCTAGGAGTGAATAAAGTAGACAGCTGGCTATACGGATTGGGAGAGAAATACAATATAATATTTATGTCAACAACGCAATGTATTGCTGTGTTCGCCACCATAAATAGGTACATGGTTTAATTGTCAAGACTGTTAAATTGTAAATAGCAATGTATCTCTACAAAACTAAACATACTATGGTATTGACTCTTACTTTCTCTGCGTGGAAGCCTCTGCATGTGGATGCAACTCGATCCAAATGGCCAAGCAGAAACGTGGGTCTCTTTGAGAAGATCTGCCTCATGCAAGTGATCTTCATCTCTGTCTAGACCTCTGCTGAATACATATTTGTTTACATCACACAGCATGGGGCCCACGGTCATGTCTCTTCTTCTGTTTGTTTACAACTCAAAACTTCATGACATCACCTCCCCCTGGTGTCAAGGAGTGATCAGTGACGATCACGTCATCTTCACCGAATTTCAATTCGGTGCGACAAATATTCCCACAAATGTTTTTCATGGTATAACTAAGGTGGAGATGTATATGCATTCGGATTTAACTTATTCATTTAGGACTGTTCGTGGTCATTCTCATCGTGGTCGGCGCCCAGTTGCGCTTCGAGAGAGAGAGGCCGCGTGCTGCTCAATCATGGCTCAATCACGCTGTCACGCGCCGCTGATGGATGTTGCGCTCCGCGCTGCAGATTTACGGCCGCTCCCATTAAAACGCCACCGCGTGAACTGACGAGATGATGGAGAGAGACGGTCGAAGCCAGGTAGACATGATACTCATCTACAGAGCTGTTAGTGTTTCTATAGCTTTGAGGATCTTTTATAATGTTTATTTCTGTTATTTTCTAAATCGAAATCGAGTGTTTTATCGCTAAGTAAGTTTGGTGCAGTATTTTTTTTGTTTAACTGACTGTAGACCTACAATTATAAACAACATAAACGTTAAAAACATAACAAAGGGCTATACAAACGTATACAAATTGAAAACATAGTGGCAGGTTTTTTTTTTGTCAGTTTCATAAAGTTGTTACACTTTGTTAATTGTTATGATCATCACATCATAGGCCTATGCTAAGAATGAATCGTTTTCTTACTCTGTTAGATATTACATTGTCTTTGAATTGGACAACATTAACCTAGAAAGACGAAGGTCAGCGATATTTTTTTCCGTATGATAAGCCTGGATCTCTACATAGGCTATCTCAGTATATAAAATAAAAATATGAGCCTCAGATGCTGATAATTAATCTGGTATTCTGTTGCATAAAGAAGAGACAAAAACTCCATAAAGTTACCATTAAAAGCAGCTACTGTACTGAACTGTCACTGAACTATTGTGTTTATAGTGCATAGAGGTTATCAGAACTGACGTGTGTGTGTGTGTGTGTGTGTGGGTGAGAGAGACTGGTGTTTATGTGAGAAAGAGATAAAGAGAGACATGCATGTGGCATGGGGGGGATGGATTTGTGTCTACATCGTGCGTTTTCTGACCCAACACTATAGAGAGGTGGTTGAATTTTTACATCAAACCTGTCATTCAGAAATACCTGTCAATTACACACACACACACCCACACGCACACGCACACGCACACACACGGAGCAAGCCGAAGGAATTTGCCACATGTTAGTGAGGGTTGTTGGAGCGTGTTACAGCAGGTGAGGTGGAGGCTGTGTTGTCAGAGAGAATTAATTTGCAGTTGTTGTGGATGTGATGTGTCAGCCACTCTTAGTATTTATATAAAAAAACACAAAAAAGCCTATCCCTTGGTCATACAAACAGTCGAACACACGATGATAGACTAAACAGAATGCCAGCGTTGTAATTTAGTGTCATTACAGTAAATATAGCCCTACGCGCTGCGTCTCCTCTGTCCATTGTGCGCCGATTGTGCTCTCGGTCAGGTCATGCATCGTTCGGGGGTTTAGAGAATGGAAACAAACATGACCTGTTATCAGAGCGTGCCGTCAACAGATGATGAAAAATTATATACACCAGACACCACTGACTAGCAGCAAATGTCAGAGGCTGTGCCAATGTTTTAACTCTTGATCGCTATTTGCTTATAATATAACTATTGTATCTGTTAAAGGCAATGGTTATGGTTGAATATGTTTTAGCATTCATGATGCTTAACAGAGTGACAAATTTGACAAGCGGACAATAAATCGAGAATTCTCACATCTGTAATTCCAGTCTTTTAAAAGACAATCAGAATAAAATTGATAGTGGTATGGATTTGTTTATGGTTGTCCAATGGGATAACTGACATTTTGATTGATTATTCAATTTGGTAGCGAAGCAGCGAAAAGCCAGCGACTTGAGGGGATTGATAGATGAAGATGGTTATGTTCCTTTGCAATGTACAACATGTTACGGTATCAGGTTAGAGGTGGCTGTGTGCGTGACGTGTTTGTGTGCGTGTGCTAAGCTAGCAGGCGTCTCCTAAACCATGCGGTAATGCAGGTGCATGTTGCTGCAACATTATTTGGCTCTGTCCCCTCTCCATACCAGAACCAGTTGACCTTGATAAACACAGGTTTCACCCTGAGTTGAAGATATTTGCTCCAGTCCCCTAAAATTCGAGAAATGTTACAGTCCCCTCACATTCAGATACATCTTCAAGTTCCCTTGCATTCCGAAATATGTTCCAGCCCCCCAACATCGAGATATGTTAGTCCCTTCACATTCAGATATGTTGTAGTGCCCTTACATTCAGACATCTGTTTAAGTCCCCTTCTGTTAAGGTTATCTGGTTAAGTCCTCTCACATTCCAAATTGTTCCAGTCCCCTAACATTCAATTACATGTTCCAGTCCCCTCACATTCAGTTATGTGTTTTAGTCTTTGTATAGTCAGTCATAAGTTTCCCATATGTATCACTCACTGTGTTTAAATATATGGTTTAGTTCCCACACATTTAGATATGTGGCCAGTCCCCTCACATTCAGATATCAGGTTAAGTCCCCTTATTTCCAGCTCGAGACAATCCAATAGTCTTCATACTGCATATTCATTCATGGGTTCATGGGTCTCTATATTAAATCATATGATTCAGGCCCTAGTAACCCCCATATATAGTTAGAGTACATAACACAATGTAACATCCAAATTTTCAGTCAAACTTGGACAACCTGAAATTGGGTCTGGAGTGTATCTTGCCGTGTGACTTTTTCTTCAAGTACAACATGATATCAAATATTTTTGGAATTGATTGGCTGTAGCAATTATTTACCCCTTATGTGTTGTGCTTGCACATTTCACAGTTTGCCGGAACATTTTGTTTACACAACAACATATTCATATCCCCCTTCGTCAGGCTCGGGGCCGCTGCCAGCCATGGTTGTCTTGTTGTTTCACTCTTATTGTTTTAACACAAAACACACTTTGGCACTGCAAGATGAGGTCTGAACTGGAATGAACCACATCCAGCTGGATTTCTGTCAGATGTCTGTCAACAGTTATGGGTTAGGTTGCAAAAGGCAAATACAATTTTCCCTACAGTGAAATAGGAAACTAGGGTATTTGGGGGGCCGTTGTGAGGAGTAAAATATCTCCCTGGAGCTTGTGTCAATACATTGCCAAAGAGAAAGGAATATGTCAAATATGCGAAGTATGCAGACTATGCGAATGAAATGGGAGAACTTTATCGGACTGTACGCAATGTGACCCAGCAATTCAAATAACTGCAACTTTATTTGAAAGCTCTCTATTCCTGTTTGACGAGTTGTACCAATAGTTTATAGCTGATTTTATGCAGCCTGAGTTGGGTCCACTGGCATTCTTCTGGGACGGGGTCACGACCCCTGGGATGACCTCTGTTGATATCAGTGCTGTAGACTGATATCAACTGTGACATACACACACATTGGTGTGTGTGCGTGTGCGTGTGTGTGTGTGTGTGTGTGTGTGTGTGTGTGTGTGTGTGTGTGTGTGTGTGTGTGTGTG
>JAOPUA010000055.1:2530291-2544940 GCA_027122455.1 Trisopterus luscus
CGCCAGACGCACCCCCTCCCCCCCTCCGGCCCCGCCGCCGGCGCCCCCGCGCCCCCCCCCCCCCCGCCCCGCCCGCCCGCCCCCGCCGCGGGGCGCGGCGCCCCGCCCCCCCCCCCGAACCAGTCCTGTGCTGTGGTAATGTGTTGCCACAGCAGTTCTTCCAGTTTTGTGGGAATGCTGTGAACATCTGATGTTATGCAAAAAATACAGCGTGCTAAGCAGATGGCTCTGTCTGCCAGTATGGTTTCAGTTACGATAGAATTCCGTTGTGTTTCCACTTAGGATCCAGGATTTCCACAGGATCTTAATTTTTGGTAAAATTGGATCCTGATCAGAATGTCGAGACCATTAGTGATATTTGGTGGAATTATTTTACTTTTATGGGCATTGAGTCAAAGGTTAGGTTGTAGAAACACAGCTGGATTGTGGTTAATAAACATATTTTACTGTTTGTGGCTCACTGATTACAGCGGGTCATTATAGTGAAAGTAAATTCTTGCCCACATCCAGTTTTAATTAAAACTTTTGTTTCTTTTCTATCATTACATTTCTTTATTTTCATGAAAAGCTAAATACCAAATAAGTAAGCAAACACTAAGATGATGTGCATCCATAAAGTCATACTGTACGTCCCCACTCATATTTTCTGAACATGCAAGATGTGTTTGTATTGTGTGGGCACACCACTTGGCATTCAGACAAGCATTATATACTTTAGATTCCCCAGGAACAAGATCCATCTTGTGGCTTCTACTCTTCATCATGTGTATCTCTTCTCCTTCATGCTCAATATAAAGTCAATTTACTGTAATGTTTCAATGAAAGTGAATTGACCTTTGATGGAATAAGAGCGTTTATTAAACCAAACCAGCACACAAACCATCATCATACATGTTCATGTAATGCGTTGAGAATTAATTATTTTGATAGGAATCACCAATGAAATTAAACCGCGTTCTAAGCTCTACTATAAAAATCGTTAGTCATTGGAGTCATTGTTTTGTTCAAAGATCTTGATATCTTACAGGATCACTATGGCATATTTTTGTCCAAGAATATACTTTATTGAAAAAGTTGGAAAACAAAAGCCAAAATAAACTATGATTTCTCAAAATATTACAACCTCAACACAAAAACACAAGCTCATCCAACACAAGTGGAAGGAGATACAAGAGAAAGTAGAGGAGCCACGTGCGATCCGCCAACTCCTTATCTACCAGGGATTAATGACAACGTCATGCACAGTCAGTGAAAACTCCCCTGCTTAAGACCTCACTTCCAGTGCCAGCAAAACATTGTTTCTTAATTAAAAATAGAATTTATGTTTTATAGGATTCTTAATAGTGTTGATTTAGAGCCGTTTTACAGCGTCTCCAACTTTTCTTCTGTAATACTGCAAATGTTTTCATTGAGCAGCAGCTCTTCCACTGCCCCTTGCCCACCCCCCCACTCCCACATCCCTATAACACATCAAATAGCACCATCAAATTATCTAACAAAGTGGCTTGGTTTTCTGTCGTTGTGCTCCATATGCCCGCAGACGTTTATCATGTCAGAGCAGAGCTGTCCTCCTCTTCTTCTTTCTTCTCCTCCGCCTTCTCTGTTGGGGTTCATCCCTGGATTGTGACCTTCTGCTGGGGTCTCTCATCCCTCTGGCCCAGATCACTGGTTCCGGACCACCTGTGTGGCCACCTATTCAGTCCACCTAATCCCTCCAGCTGGCAGCAAAAAGGAAAGATGATTGGCCCACAGAAAGACATGAAGAACCATAAAGGAACCACAAAGGAACCACAGATCTCCAGAAAACAAGTTCAGTTTAAGTTTAGACAATGTTTTTTTTACCTGGGACTCTGCGGGCATTAGAGACCCTTCTGCGATCACCTGGAAGATATAACCATTTACCATCACTCATGTGGTCACGTTACAGCTCTTTACTTATTTACTCTTTATTTCTTTACTACTTGAGCCATTTTCAAAGAGGTTCACTTATCCCTATAAAGTGAACATTATATAGTACACTATATAGGGAACAAGTACAGCATGGAAGAGGATGAATTTGGATGCTAATTATGCCCATGGATATCTGTGTGTATTGGTTGGGTATTAGGTAGTGTACTATAAAGAGCATCAGATTTGTAGACTCAGGCAGATTTTCAGACAGCACCACAAATAGGGACAATTTCCCCGGTCTACTTGGCGGATAGTGCGTGATCTCACCGTGGACATTGTGGTAGGTTACCCCCCTGGAGTCCAAATGACTGAGTTCACCTCCTTAGAAACAACAGAAAAAACCTGTTAACTAACTTTACCTTCTACATATAACATATCAGAATTCAGTCATTTAGCAGACGCTGTAGTCATTTAGCAACTTACAGCAAATTCAGACACACGTCTTTAAGCAGGTAGGGGTTAGGATTTCCTGCTCAAGTATGGTTTGGAACCCAGTACTTTCAGCTGGGAGTCAAACGCCATGACCACCAGATTACCCTGTACACTGTCGTTACGAACAGCAGAATCAAACAGCAGATTTGTGACTGACCTTCCAAATTGATGTTGTAGGTTTCCCTGCCGACGGAGAACTCAGGCCCTAGGAAGATAAAAATCTTTATGAATCCCAGACGGAAAATCCAACAGCAGTGTATTATTTCACAAGCTAACGGCATCTGTTAACCTCGTGTGACCCTTCTGATCTGAAGTTCACATAACGGTTTCTCACACAGCATTTTTTTTTTCTCACACATCTACAGCTGAAGATCACGCTGGCCACGACCCCGTTGAAACGTACTTTCCAAACCCAAAAGGCTGATGGACCAATGGATGGTTCAAAAGAGGGAGTTTTAGGTCACAATGGACAAAGAGCACTAGACTGGGGAGCAATCAGTACGGTTTTGTCTGAAATAAATGTTTAAATTGTAAACTGCACTTATATTGGGTAAAAAATTACTGGCCAGCCAAGGCCAGACTGATGTTTATTGCAAACCACATTGAGACATGTTGTATTTACCTGTGACCACTCTGGTCACTTGGGAAATGACTGGCTCACTTTCGATGACCCTGGTAACCTTTTTGACGATCGGCTTGCCCTCGATCACTCTGGTAACCTTCTTGAAGGAGGGCTTAACCTCAGTGATCACCTTAGTTCCTTTTTGGATGACCCTGGTTAACTTGGTAATACCAGGGTCTATCAAAGAAAAATAAATAAATACAATTAAGACAAACAAATCGTTGCGCATTTGTGGAACAATTCGGCTTTTCACTCTTTATGAAAACGATAATACATATTAGATAATAATCTCATATTCAACTATATATATATATATATATATTTAACTGGACTGTGAATCACATGAAAATGACATTATACATTTAGTTTAGTGTACCTGTCTCGATGACTCGAGTGACCTTCCCTGGTGACATGATGAGATGGAAAGAGTTAAACAGAGAGTTAAACAAAGACGAACAAAACCCATTAATTAAAAGCGCTAAGGAGAGTTAAACAGATAATAACAGACTTTAATCAGTTAAACAGACTTAAACAGAATAATTAATAGAGTAACATATAGTTAAGTCAGAGATTAAGTCAAAGATTTAAACTGAGGATAGCACAGACAAAAATAGTTAAAACAGTTCAACAGAGTTAATCATAGTTAGAACGAGTTGATCATAGACTTACATAGTTACAACATTGAAACTGATTTAAACAGAGAGATAAAAAAAGAAAAAAACAAGATATTCGAGAAGTTCCACATTATGTTTCCATGAAGTCATTATATCATGTGCTACTTACTCATGAAGGTGAGGGGAATTTCCTGATATCTGAATCCATGGACGTACTGTCAGTCACAATGATAGGGGTCATTAAATTAAGGTTATTTTCGATTATACTCTCACAAGCACAACACACCACACCCACACACACACGCACAAAAAGGTTGAGCAGCTTCCGCATCATTTTTAAGGTAAACCATTACATTTATGTCTTTAATAGTTGGTTCCGTAACAGAGGGAAAGGGGAATGCCTCCTGACACTTGTGTGTGACGGCTCATCAATTCCTTAAAATACCTGTATGTCAGGGTGTGGCAACCGGCCCCACCCACTATGCACCTGGAGGCCCTGTCATTAAGTAGGATGAGCTTGTTCCATACCTTGATCGTAAAGTAGCTGATTATCCTTTGAAGCAGCCCCATCAGGTCCTGGTTCCCGACGGGGACGTCTGCAGAACAAGCAAGTAAACAAGCCTGTTACAACTGATTTCCAATAAAACGACAACACCGACTCTTGCTAAGGTGTGTCTTTTGCCAGTTGTATATCTTTTTTCCCCTCGACCTAGCGGGATTTTCTTTTTACCTCCAGGATACAAAATGCTGTCGATGAAATGGACGACCCCGTTTGTTGCCATGACGTCAGACCCTGGCACCTTAACGGTGTTGACTTGCATGGAGTTGTTCGCCTGTGGGAGGCAATCATATACATGAAAAGCCACAAAGCACGAAAGACGTGATGGATCATGCGTTGAGAGTATGAGGCACGCACAATTTTCTCCTCTCCCCCTTTATTTACTTTTGCACGCTAAATGTACAAATGAAGTTCAAAATTGCAATCCATCACAGATCACAATTAAGTGAACTGATCATCACTGGTTAAACTTTTTTTGCAGAAACAGGGTTGATGTTGAGACCGCAAGGTTTCCACAACACGTGTATGAAGTTGTGGTCCCTTATATTCGAGAAGGAGCACGCATGCTGGTCTGCCATTAAGATGGGCAAAAAAGCTATTCTAACGGGTGTGATCCCACTGACCAACGTAACCCTCAGTTCACATCTTGCTGTAAGGCCTACTGACAAACGGAGCCCCCAGGACACTGCTTGGTGTGACGCCTACTGACAAACACCACCCCCAGGTGACTTCCTGCTGTGAAGCCTACTGACAAACGGAACCCTCAGGTCACTTCTTGGTGCGGAGCCTACTTACAAACAACACTCTCAGGTTGCTTCCCTGGAGAGACTTGAGCAAGTTGGTCACCCCCGCCTCCAATCCACCGCCGATGAAGATGCCGTTGTTGAAGTGGTAGAGGAGGATGGTCCTCAGGGCGTTCACGTCACCTGAAACGCAAAAGGAAATTAATTGAATAATTTACTATATTTTCTTTATTCTTACAGCAACATACATGATACAAGGTCTCTGAAACGGAATGTCTGTAAAAGTAACAGCGGGCACCACAATCTTCTTATCAAGTAGTATTTCATTTTAAACTGCATAAATGAAGTTTGATTGATTGATACAGCACATACTACTGCACCTACGAATGCCAAGAAGGAACAGCTACTTGGTTCAGTTCACTGCAGAGGTATTCAAATGACTGGCATGGTTCTATGCAGCGGACATTTTGTGTGTACTTGCTTAGAAAGGCTGGCTAAAGGCTGGCTAAAGATGTTGGAGGGGTGGTAGTGGGTGCTCATCCTTCTACACTACATACATCCATCAAATGCATTCTCAGTACTATTACTATCGCCAAATTCAAGAGTAAAAGGGAACCTGAACGCACTGAATCTCAAACAAATTATCAAATGAAACAACAACGATGGCATTTCGAAAGTGGAACCATACCCTTGAGGATGGCCATGTCTGACTGGCTCACACCCCGGAAGGCCTTATCGCTGGGGGCGAACAGTGTGAAGTCTCCTTCCTGTTTCAGAAGGTCCGTCAGCCCGGCGGATTCCACCAGCGACAGGAAGATCCTGCAGAGTAGCATGCAAGAGAAGGAGTAGAAGAGAGCCATCGCAGATGGATGAGGTCATGCTAGTCAGCACATGTTTCTGTGTTCCTGAGAGGCATACTCTCTGGGGATCAGATGAAAGGAAAGAAGTGGAGCGGGAAAGGGTTGAGGTGTGGTTTTTGGCTGCGACACATCCCACATCCACACCTTCCCTCTCCTCTCCTTCCTGCCCGTCTGCTTGCTTTTATTCCCAGCACTGGCGTACTCACTTGTATCCTCCGTGCTCCATCAAGATCTCATACATGTTCTTCTCAGCCGGCTTAATCAAGGTTCTCATCAGATGAACAGCTCCGTTGCTTCCCTCCTTACTGCCACGCACCATACACGCGTTCTCAATGCACACCGCCTGCAGACACAACCCATCATCCCGGTGGAACGAGACTCCATTGGTAAGGTTGTTTGGGTAGTTGCAGTTTATTCACCGAGCTCGGTGTGTGGGGAAAGTGGTTAGGTATGGGCAGAATATGCAAAAGTCAACTTGGGAAGATAAGCATTAAGGGACGGGAAGTGAAGGTTGTGGTGTAGGGTTGGGGAAGGTGTCAGGAATGGAGAGGGTGTAGGTAGAAGGTATCGTATTGGGGCACAGGTAGGGTAGGCTTCAGGGTAGGGGCATGGCTGTCATGGATTGTAAGGCAGGGTTAAGGTCATAGGGTAGAAGGTAAGTTATTGGGGAACTGAAGAAGAGGGAAGGATGAAGGGTATTGGAGGACATGTAGAGTAAGGTGTAGGCTGGGGGGGGGGAGACACAGAGGATAATGGTAAGGACCTACCGTACGGTAGACAAAGACCCTCAGGAACTTCCCTGCGATGGTCTCCAGGAGCTGGCCATTGTACAGCTGTCCCAGGAGCACCTTGTTCTTCAGGACGTGGTTCTCAAGCATGATCTTCAGGTAGCTTTGGTCAATGGACATCACCTCGCCTGAAGGAGCAGACCAACATCTCAGCAACTCAGACAACTCATCAACACAATCAGCTATGACATTATGAGACCTATTCAACGCTTTAACCTTTAGCAGTGAAAATATAGTTAAAAAAAAAAAAGGTTTTCAAAACAACAGTAATGATGTTGATTGGGGGGTTTGACTCACAGATTCAAGGTTCTGAGTTTGAGTCTACCGCAGGCATCCTTTAGCAAAATGCATTAACCCCTAGCTGCTCCTTCATGACTTAATGTATCGTAAATTCACAGTAAGCCGATTCCGTTAAAAGTGACAACTAAATTACTACATAGTAGTATGAGCACCTACTAGAACTATTACTAACATCAATATTATCATGGCGTTATTACTACTTATTCAACAACTAGTTCTTCTAACATTTATTAATACCTAATATATAAAACTGTTACGATGGGTTTCTGTTGTTTATGTGATAGAGGAACATATCTAACAACCTTCACCTGACGTGCAGCTGGGGTAGGATTTATTGGCCAGATGTGTAAAACTCAGCGAGGAGGAGATATACTTCTTGACTACACTGCCTCACAGCACTGTACATGCAGTAATATACACACAGATGTTCCACCAAACCGCACATTCCTTCCACCCTTTTGACACCTCAACTTGTGACCGTGAGAATACACTTGCAGTTCTATGGATGACTTACTCTATCTTACGTTTGTATATTTCTATTGCAACTTGTCAAGCTTTAAGTCTAGTGAGGGTTTTTTGAGACATGGAGACTGAGGTCTTTTTCTGCGTTTAAAGTATATATTTATATTAAGTGAATTTTGCAGTGAATACCTGAACATGAAAACGACTCAGAGCTTACCTGATAAAGAGCACCTAATATGTGCAGCCAGCAAGAGAGTGAGATGGAAGCATAGATGGATAGAAGAATAGGGAGATAGAGGGAGAGATAGAAGTACAGAGGAGTAAAGAGAGAGACCGGGTGATGATTATAGTGGTGGAAGTGGTTGATGAGGTGGTGATGATGATGAGGAGGATGATGTTGGTGGTGCTGGTGGTAATGGAGATGGTAAAGGGCTTGTGAGTTGATGATGATGGGGATGATAGTCATGGAGTTGGTGATAGTCATGGAGATAATTGGGGTGGACATTATGGGGGAGAAGGTGATATTGATGATGATGGTGCATAAAGTGGAGAAGGTAGTGATGGGGTTGATGTTGATGGTGGTGGTGGTGGTAGTTACGATGGTGCTGATAGCGGTGGGGATGATGATGGGGATAGAGGTGGTGTTGGTGACTCATTATCTACAGTGAAGGGTGTAGAACCCACCAGTGAAGGCAGCGTTGAACGGGGCCAACAAGGTGTACTCAGACCCTGCTCTCATGGCTTCAGCCAGACCCAGCTCTCCAACCAGATCCCCGAAGGTGGCCTGGGACGGTCCCAACAACTCCGTCACCTGCTTAGCTGAGAGGAAAAACCAAACCATTAAACACCCAACCATTCAACACTTATATATTAAACATTAAACACTGGATCTAGACACTGAATCAATGCAACAGTTATAGAAGAAGAAAATTCTATGTAGACATGAATCAACTATTTTAGACAGATTTAACTATTTTTTTTAAATTAATTCAGATATATAACATGGAACCCGGACACTAAACACATTATCTAGATCTCAAATTCAGATGTTAAACAACAAAATGTATCAAACTACAAATCCAAAAAGGAATATCAAGTCCAGACATTCAACAATCAAATTCAGACATATACATCAAACTCACATAATAAAAAACATACTGTAAGATCTATAAAACCCAGCACACCAAATCGACATAAAACTCTTCCCAGACCTTTCGTCCAACCCTTGCATGTAATGTATCTAACCTGAGTCGGGCATGAGGACCTGGTCGATGAGGTGGATGACCCCGTTGGTGGTGACGATGTCCTTCTTCATCACCATCTTGATGCCGTTGACCGTGAGGCTGTCGCCGTCGCAGCCCACCTCGATGCTGTTGCCCTCCATGGTCTCATAGGAGGTGCCCAGCATGATGCCCTCGGAGCACTGGACCGTGTTGAGGAGGTGGAAGTTTAGCAGAGCTGCAGTGGAAGAGCAGGAGAACGTTAAGAAACACATCACCGTGATCACCTTCATCGTCAGCCCCTCCTCATTCTACTGGGTTTTAAAGGACTCCTATTTCACTACCAGGTGTGAGATGGCCAGTTTAAATTTAAAATGTTGCCTATGGTGACATAGTGTCCATCAAAATGTATGATAGATAGTTTAATACTCCCAGCCTAACCTTTGGATACCAATTGTAAAATGCAGAATGGCCATGCCTAGTTTAGGGATCTCTGCAATGTTGTTTAGCTGAGCAAGAGAGTGTTGGGGGAACTCAAGGAACAATCATCTTCAACACACATTTTAACCAAACAATCTGCAATCAGTGTCTTATTGCTTCAAGTTAAAACTAACTGAATCAAGACAAAATATCATGAAGCATGTTCTTTATAAACAGTTAAATTCTTTCTACTACAGCTGGCTTCCAACTGAACTAACTGCCGTTTAACAACCAGACATCTGAGGTGCATCTAAGGACAGTGGAACAAATGGCTCCAGCTACCCTGGGAACCTTTGGGTCCAGAGAGCCTTTGAGCAAAAAGTGGTCTTGGGATTTAGTCACTGATGTTCTCTATGGGGAATGGGTTGATTTATTGATATGATACAGAGCTGCTGCCAGTAAGACCAGCTTCCTCTACAGAACACGCACTTCCTGTCTCCTCCCATTGACGTCATCTGAAATACATGAAAGAAACCTGAATACATGAACTCTTTTCACCAACATTCCTACAATATAGTGCAAATAGATATAGTTTCTTTTTTGTTTTTAGAGGATTTAGCATGTTCTTATATTAAGACCTAATAAGCCTACTGCCTTTATGCTGTGACACCCTAATTTACTGATCTGGGATGAACTTAATTTGTATATATTTAAATATTATAATATGCAGACGTTGTATTTTTTATTTCCAGCATTTGAAATGTGATAACTCCACATAACATGAGTTATTATGGTTTAATAATTCATACAGCTAAGATGTAATGATGTAAGTGTTGTATAATTTGCCTGCCTGCTGTAACTTTCCAGTGTAAATTTCACGGAAGATTAGAGATGATCTCCCTTCGGATTATATTCTCATCGAGCTTGGTCATGGACCGATAGTCAGCTGTCTGCAGATTCCTCATCTGTGATTATTATGATCCTTTATGGTCTCATCTGTTCGGAAAAGCCCTACATGACAAAACAGCCTTTATTGTTGACCAGCAATAAAAGACATGGCCAAAGGGCTGTTCCCGGACATCCAGCCTATTCTAGCTGAGTGAACCCCTACTGCGTGCTCATTGCCCGATACGCTTAGCCTGTAGACCCTCCTGTTTACGTGACCTCACATTCTGTTTCGCTACACCGATTACTCTGGACCTCTAGCTGCCCCCATAGAATTCCTGGAATTAAGACAATGTAATCGGGGCGAACCATGGGCCCGTCGTAGTTCATAATGTAAAATACAGGCCGCCGCTGGCAAAACAGTAGTGCCGTCCCGTGAAGCAATGGGCGGCAACATTAACAGTAATCTAGTGAATACAGCCATAAGTGCGGCAGTTATTGCCGAAGTAGACTCAATAACTATTAGAGTTGTAATTTTTCTTGGTGCGTTTTTCTTGGTGCAAAATACATTTTTGAAATCAAAATGTGACGCATCCTTAGCACTGTACCACTGAACAAATTAGATTCATATCGAGGAAGATGGGGTTTGTCCTTTATTTTCTATTTTAAACTCCAGGGATTCACTTGTCACACCATAAAGGGGAAGATGGTATTGAAGTCCTTCTCCTTTACTTTTACCTTTCAGAACATCCTTGTCACTCATGATCCTCTCCAGGACGTCGCTTCCCAGTTTATCGAAGGCCTCATTGGTGGGAGCGAAGAGTGTGTACTGTCCGGGCTCTCCAAGTTTCTCCATCAGACCAGCGTCCCGAGCCATGTTCTGCAAGCAGAGGAATGGGGCAGTCATAATCCAAGAGTTATAATGATACACTGGCATTAATGCAATGATGACGATAATTATACACTTCAGAATGGACATGGGGTGAGGAGCAAATAGATGAGATGGGGAAAGTATAGAGGGGAAGAGAAGAGAGGTCAGGGAAATTTTTGGGAAAATAGAAGAGAAGTGGAGTAAGAGACAACAAGGACAAGGAGAAGAGAAGAGACGGAAAGAAAGGAGGAGTAAAGAACAGAGGAGAAACATGGTGAAGAAAATACATCAGGGAAGAAGCTGTAGAGAGCCAGAAGGAGAGACTACAGACTATGCCTCGCCCAGACCATGAAGCCATTGGCTGGTAAATATACGCACGGTGAGCATTGTGAGGTCGTCGTCCACATCCAGGACCTCTGCGATGCTGTTCCCCACGGAGCTGACCACGCGGTCCACCACGTGCACCACGCCGTTGGTCGCCACCTGGTTACCATGGATGATCCGGGCGCAGTTCACAGTCACCACCTGCATGGAGAACACAACACTTCAGTCTGACGCTGCCAAGGTAGCCTTTAACTGCACACCATGGTGTCGTTTGGCTTAGAGCTCGAAGATTGTCTTCCAACCCTGGGGTTGCAGGTTCGAGTCTCTGCTTGTTGCGTCAGAGAATAGTTCTTATCATAGCTTAATGTCTACTGCACTGCTCTCGTCGCCTCTAGTTCGACCCTAGATTGGCAAATCAAACCCCGCTGTTGGTCCTGTGCCCCGCGACCCCGGGGCTGTGAGCAGACTGACCCCGTTGGAGTAGTGGTTGATGTAGAGGCCCAGGTCGTTGTACATGGAGGTGACCACCATGCCGTTCTTCAGGTCCTTGGTCAGGAAGCGCTTGTTGGCCATGTGGTATCGGAGGGCGTTGTACAGCTCGATGTTCACGTTGCTAACCAGGGCGCTCTTCATCTCCTGCACCGGAGCAGAGAGAAGGCGGGTTGGTTCCTAGACCAAAGAATGGGTTGCTGTTATTTGGTGTGTTTTGTTTTCCTTCCTGGGCCAGCCTTACCTCGTCCAGGGCATCCCAGGCGTCGTTGCTGGGAGCGAAGAAGGTGTAGGAGCCGGGGCCCTCGATCTCCTCCCGCAGCTTGGCGCTGTCGGAGTAACTCTGGGTGGAGGTGGCTTTGATCACACCCAGGGTGCCGTATAGGTTGTCAATGGGAGCCACTAAGAAAAAGAGAAGAGGATGAGAAACCACCAGAACCAATAAAGAGAATAACTACCGTAAGTGGATGGGAACAGGATAGTGTTCCAGGTTAAATTCCCAATACCCTCGTCCTACTTGTAAAGGTCTGAAAGCTTCCTAAGGTGATTGGAGTTGAACTTGATAAACTCTAAACGACTTACAGTCAATCGAGATACATGTCATTCATTAAAGGCATCTTGCTCAAGGATGTCTACAGGTCGGCTATTGGAGATGGAACCCAGAACATTTCCCTCGGGAGTCTAAGGCCTTAACCCCTAGCCTATCCTGCCACCCATGTGCTGTTCCACCCGTGGTTGTGACGGAGAAGTCTTACCTGCAGGGCAGCCGCGCAGCCCACTCATCTCCATGTATCCAGGGCAGCATTCGTAGAGCACGGTCCTGTCAGGCACGGGACACACAGACGTCATCACACACACATCTCACTACCGCCATTCCTCCACGTCCTTCCTCCGTACGCATCCCTCCGTACGCATCCACCCGTACGAGGACGTACAAAGTGTGACTACCATGCGACTACCACTGCTTCAATGCTACATGGGTGAGGGTCTACCCCACGGGGTTTTCCGTTTTGAGAATACACGGCGAACTGACACGTCAGACTCTCAGACATTGGTTTAATCTCTGAAGCTGCGTCTTGCATTTGGTAGATGTATCTATGTTTTAACAAAGTCACATATCAATGATCTATTCTATACAATTAGATATTATGCCCCGGAGAGAACTGCTGTGGTGGTTTTCCTTTGACGGGTACCACAAGGAAAGGCCTGCATTTTTAAGGGGATAAGGCAGGATATAATAATAATAATAATGGCAACAATGACATTGACCTTATATCGTTAAATGAACCAGCGAATAAAAACGAATCAGGCAGTTGAGAACGCCATTTACTTCTCTGATCTGCCAGGGCCGTGTGGTCCGACAAACTTGGCAGCCGGGGCCAGATGGCTCTAGACCAGGGGCCCTCGCTACACACACATTCATCTGGCTCCTCAGACTGGAGACCCTAAACAAGGCGCCTCGGAGCACGTGCGGTTTACCTCAAGGACATCATTCGATTTAGAAACGGTACAGTGTGATTAAAGTTTGGTAGATTTGGTTGGATTAATAAACAAACCAGCCAGCAGCTGTTTATGAACCGTCTGGGTCAACAAGCAGCCATAAAAGGGTTGTAGGACAGCTGTGAATTGACGTAACTGCATGGACCAAACTTTCATCCCACCCACGGTTCACCATCAGCCATTTAAGATCAAATATGAATATGTTTGTAGGGAAACTTAGCCAAATAATACTGTGTAATTTTAAAGCTATAATTAACAGTAAACAACTCCATAAGGGGAAACTTGGAACTGAGATGAGTTAATTCATTACAGACTCCAAAAAAATGTATGTACTCTTTCAGACGCTTTGTTGTCTTGAAATCTTTATGGCAGAATGTGAACTTTTCTCATTATATTTAGAATTTAAAGTAGGTTAGATGTAAGAGTGGATTTGTTTGGGGGGAGGGTGGGGGGTCTGGGGGGTTTTCAGCAAAGTTTCTCACAACTAGACAGACTGAAGATGAGTGAGGAGGGCAGGATCCCAATGAGAGGTTAGTAAACTCGTTAAAAGATAATTTACGAAAAAAAAAAAAAATTGAATTAAAAATAATGAAAAGCCTATTGCTGATTACAACACAGTTGTAAACCTCAGGCCTTCCAAACCGAGGGCCTTGGTTTGGTTTACAAGATGGTTTAGTTTTATAGAAAAAGCTTGGGTTGATTTATGAGGCGCTCTCGATCATAGGAGCGCAGCGCCCTCTTATATCAACTATCCGTCGTCGCCAAACCGCGTCATGTGTCTGGAAATGAACAACAGATGCCACACTATACACCACTGTCGATGGGAACGCATTCTGACTATAATTACTGTATCGGTTATTATAACAACAGCATGTGGTTGGTTATAACAGCATCCATCATATTCATGGCACAGTAAAAGCAATGCAGTACACGTCAACTTTCGTTGTTCCGACCAACCTGGACGCTGTAAAAGTTTGCAATTCTGGGGAAGCCCCATACGTTTATGTGAACCCACATGTAGGCTTCAGGGTGATGTAATGAGGCCGTAGAGCCCATTGAGAGAGGAACAGAAGAACTTGTAGGTGAAGTCGTGTATCTTTCCCTTGGGCGGGCAATGTGGAGCGCCTCGTTAGATGATGGAACACAGCCATGGAGGAGAGAGAAGGGCTTCAGGTTGAAAGAGAGAGAGAAAGAGAGAGAGAGAGACGGAGAGAGAGAGAGAGAGAGAGAGACGGATAGAGAGCGACAGAGAGACAGGGCAAATCTGTTGATCTGACTGTCCATCTGTGTGTGTGTGTCGGAGCAAAGCCTCTTTTTTATTGCCTGGCTTTACTTATTTTTTAAACACTCTTTGGAGTAGATTCCGGAGGTTGAGACGGGGGTGAGATGGGGGGTTTGGGATCATTCACACACACACACACACACACACACACACACACTAGAGCCCAATCGAGACAGTCAGCAGAACTCTGTCTGCATCAGAGGGGAACCACACTGCTGGCCACGGCACTGGAAACAATGACTTAGTCAGCATATGTGTGTGTGTGTGTGTGTGTGTGTGTGTGTGTGTGTGTGTGTGTGTGTGTGTGTGTGTGTGTGTGGGTGTGTGT
>JAOPUA010000055.1:2573675-2586740 GCA_027122455.1 Trisopterus luscus
GTAGCCGATCACAAAAGCCGGCACGCACACACACGCGCCTAAAAACAGACACATTCTTGAATTCTGAAAAAATATAAAATATAGGCTTAATACAATGTCGCCCTCTCCTGGTGACATGTAAAGTAAGATTAATCAACGGACTTCTGAGCATCGTAAATAGAAAGGATACAGCCTTTTGTGTGTCAAAGTCCAACCTCTGTGGGTTGACCTAGGAATGCAACTCTAACAAACTAAGCAATGCTACCCCTTTGTTGCTGATTGTTAATTCATCCATTAAAATAATTTGTTACAATATGTTCATGATAAAACCGAAAATCAGGTGTGATGATGTTTGAGTGTCTGGTTGATCAACACCGCTGCGTTGACTGTAACTATCTTCGTCAGGTTGCAGAGTTGTTGCCCCCTTCTGCATTTACCATAAAAGTTCGAAAAACAATCGGACTATTATAGCCTATTAGCAGCAAAACATTTTTTTTTGGCAGTCTGTGAACGGTTCCAGGAAAGGGTTGCCTAGCAACCAGCTGGACGTGTTTTGTGTCGGACCCCCGCAGGGAGCGATGAATGGAGGTTAGAGGTTCTGTTTAGTCCGTTCTCAAGGGAAATTTACTAAACCCAGTAAATCCGGCTTCCCTTTCATCATGTGGCGTGACTCGACGGTCTGTGAAGACGGTGAGTTTATGAAACAAGTTGTTGGGTGTGCTGAAGCGCGCGCGTTTCGTCATGCGTGTGCGTGCTTGCTGCGGTGTGTGTAGCACATCTGAGTATGCTAATGAATGGCCTATATTTTGTGTATTTATGTGGTGTATGAGTATGTGTATGTATACATGTAGGTGTGTGTGTGTGTGTGTGTGTGTGTGTGTGTGTGTGTGTGTGTGTGCCAGAGACCTGATCACCTCTCTCAAATAACACATTACACACCATCATACAAAAGGTATTACTGTCATGCTGCAGGATCTATGTAATAAAAGGCTCCACTAGTCCACGCCCCTTGCTGTGTGCACCGCATGCCGAGAGAGTGGCATTGCAACCATCCACTTATTGCCGTGGTTTTTTTGTTACCGCATACAAGCCACACTCTTATCTACAGCAGACACGCCTCTTCCTCTGCCTACCAACTCTCCCCAGCGTGGCTGTGCTGAAGAGCAGTCGGGAACCTCCACAAGCTTCAACACTCCATCACCATTGAAGCACAAGAAGAGGAGCACGCACAGGTCCACTAGAGAGAGGCATCCGCCCGATTACTTTGGGGACCCTTGGTTTACCCAGCCACTTGCCGGTTGTCTCGATGATACGAGTCCACTTCCGGGGTTTTTGTGCTGCAACAACAAGCAGTCACCGTGTCCCAGCATTTGCAATCTGCTACCTAAGGCTCATATACCGGTAGTGTCTCCAAACTGGAGACTTGCCACAATGGGGGACTCCATCTCCAAAGATTCAAAATCTCCCAGGGTCCCGGTATCTCCTACCAGAACACTGAGGCCCTCCCCAAGGCCGCGGGATGGATTCTATGCAGTCAATTTCGACTGAATCTCTTCATCCAGCGGAAGAAGCAGAGATTGAGCCAAGCTCCCTCTGACCGCCTGAATGACTCACATGGGGCTCTTCTGAGACAAAAAATGAAATATGTACAGCTGGAGGAAGTCAAAAGCCAAGCTTTGGAGGAAGAAGAGGCAGAGGAAGAATGCCAAAGAGTGGATTGCCAGACCCGGTGAGTCCATTGAGAGCTGGAGACAACACTGCTTGCAAGAGTTATCCCTATCTAATCAGAGCCTTGTCGGGATGCTGTGAACCACGGAGGGGACCCCGGAGCAGAACTACAATGTGGCTCTCATGCAAACATGATAAATAGCTGGCTAGACAAAACAGAGATGGGTTCATTACGCCTGACCCATAAGATCCTTGACGATGGCGTAGAACTACAATCCTGTCCACCCGTAAAGGAGTAAAGGCCAACACCATGCAAATCTCTTAAATGGTTTCGGCCCTCTATCAAGAGAGGAGAACCCAACCAGGCAAGAACCAACAACTCTGTGTACCGGAAGTATCGATCTATATATCGACACCAATATACTGACTTCCACGTCAATCGTGATTTCTCCGTCTGGGATTCATAAAGTAGGATCCTTGGGTATCACTTCTGTTCATGAGATCAGCATGTAATTGTGGAGCGCGTGTGGCTGATGGCTGCTTTTAGCAGCCTCACCTGGCCCTAGTCAAACTGATTTGTATCTGGGGCGAGGTGAGCCTGCACACCTGTGGTGCAGTGAGCAATTAGTTTCCATAAGTCAGTAATCAACACACACACACACACACTCGAAAAACCTCTGAAATGGGAACATGGAACACCTGCTTTGTGTGTAAGCTTGCTTCAAACTGTACAATAAACCGGATTTCAACAACATCATGTTTCTGAGGAGGGTATTTTGGTTCTGCGTTCAAACCCCAATGTCAAAGCATCCTCGAGCAAGACACACCTAACCCCTGCCTGCTCCAAAATGACATGACCAAAAAATCATTAAAGGGACTGATGAATATATAAGGCTTGTCACCTACTCATCTTATATTCTCATGTCCCATCTCTCTCTTTTTCTTTCCCTCGCTTTCTTGACATGACAAGAAAAAATATTTTTCAATTTGTAATTTTTATATTATTATTACATACATTATTATTATTATTATTATTAGTAGTAGTATTAATACAAAAAAACTCTGATTGGTGGAGGCAGCCGGCGGGTTGCCGGGCAAGTTAAGAAGTTGGATCATCTGAGGGTGGTGTAGCAGCGAGTCAGCAGCAGATGACGGAGGGTCGGGACCAGAACTCCAGCCAACAGCTGGAGGGCAGCGATTAACCAGCTCTAAATCACTTCTTCACGACACATTCCCACTGTGTGTTCTGCTGCTGGTGAGCAAAGAGCCCTGCTGCAGGAAGCTGGTGTCGAAGAGACAAATCATTTGGTGTTTCATCATTTGAAAGAAGCTTGGTTAGAGACAGGTGATTAAGGAGCAGGCAAGGGTCAGGGGGTATCCTGCTACAGGATGACTACAGCTTAGACTGCAGACTTTGGTGTGTGAACACAGAGCCTTTCAGCTGGGAGTCAAACACCCTTAGTGCATGCTGTTTTAATTATAATAATGAATCACGTTTATCTATTGCTTTTTTGAGGCACTTGAAAAGCACTTTAGTGTGTGTGTGTGTGTGTGTGTGTGTGTGTGTGTGTGTGAGAGTTGTGAGTGTTAGTTTGTCCTCTGCCAATCTTGTGCTTTGTCATGTAAACATGGTCTGTCTTTCTGTCTTCATCCCAGCGGTTTTATAATGGTTTTCCCAGCAGAACGTATTGGTCTTGTTCGGACTGAGATCAGATTTGTTCTTCTCTGCTCTGTTGAACCAGATCTGCTCTCTACTCTGCTGTACAACCACACACACACACACACACACACACACACACACACACACACACAGATTGTCCCACATCATACACACACACACACACACACACACACACACTCACATGCAGACCCCAAAAAGGAAGAAACAAGTAAAAAGTTGTGTGGACCAGTAAATGGGGAATCAAACCTGCGCACTCTCCTCAAACACATATGGGATTGTCTTGTGTTGCGTTGTGTGAAATTACTCTGGGAGCCTGAGAGACCAAACCTCATTGATTCTGTTTCTGTCACGGAGCTAAATAGGCTCCCTAAGACCGGCTGGTTGGGATAGAGGAGAGGAGGGGAGGGGAGGAGAGGAATAGAGGAATGAGAAGGAGGAGGGGTTGAGAAGGAGGAGGGGAGGAGGAGGAGGAAGAGGAGGAGTGGGTTGTGAGGAAAAGTAGGTGGGGATGATGAAGAGAAGAAGAAGAGAATTTGGGTTGAGGAAGAAGAGAAGAGAGCGTGAGGGTGGAAGAGGAAGAGGGAGCAGGGAGAGTGGAAGAGGAGAAAGGGAATTGCATTGGAGGTGAGGAAGATCACATGACGGAGGGAGGGAGGGAGGAGGAGGAGGAGTAGGAAGAGGAGGAGGAGGGGAAGGAGAAGGAGGGGAGGGTTTTGGAGCTGTCTCTACCATTCCAGAATGGTCTGTCAAGGCAGAGGCCTCTGTCAGGGAGCTAATGAGCTAAAAAAGAGTTTTAAAGAGGGCCCCATCCCTCAGGGGCCCATGAAAACCACCTTCCCTCCCTCCTCTCCTCACTGTTCCTCCCTTCTCCTACACCCTCCTCCTCTCTCTCCTCCTCCCCTTCTCTCCTCCCCCCCCCTCATTGCCACCATCGTACCCCGTCCCCTCTCCCTCCTCCACCCTCCTCTCTTCCGCTGTCCCCCTTTCTTGCCTCCCTGCCTCTTCTCCCCCTCCTTTCCTGCCACCCTCTCCTCCTCCCCCGTCTAGACCACAACGGAGCAGCTAACCTCCAGGCAGCTTGGTTGACATGAGCAACGCCAGGAATAAACACACAGACTTACCCCGCAGGGAGTGATGGTTATCAGAAACATGTCAACCACGAGAGAGAGAGAAAGAGAGGGGGGGGAGACAGAGAGAGAGAAAGAGAGCGACTGAGTGTGATATGGGAGTCATTCCCTTCCCTTACATGCCCGATATCTGCTGAACAGTCAACTTCAAAGAACGTCAAGATTTATCTATAACCCAAGTTAATTTGCAATTGTCTTTGTAAATGATTTTGCAATCGTTGTGTTAATTAACAAAACAAACGACAACATGAAGTCAATACAACCTCCTGCTTAAAAAAGTTAATTGGGGCCATTATTACTCCCCACTTATACACACTAGCATTGCACACCACAACGTTTGGTTGTATGTGGGTTTATATGTGTGTGTGTGTGTGTCAGTGCATGTGCATGTGCATGGGTGTGTGTGTGGGGGTGTGTGTGAGTATGTCAGTGTGTGTGTATGTGTGTATGTGTTTATGCATGTGCATGTGAGTGGGTGAGTGTGTATGTATGTTTGTTTAGAAGACCTGATCATGTCATCTGTCTCCATGGGAGCCCCCTGGGGTACGGGGCGGGGGACGGGAGGGGGGGGACGGGGGGGGTTCTCCGTCCTCTCTAAATATCTCAGACCCCCTGTCAGAAGAACACACCTCTGTTGTTGGGGTGACGAGAGCAACGAGGTTGAGGATTAAAGGATTAAGCCGCCCGAGTCCTCTGGGGGCCTTACTGAAGGACTCACATGTCAATATATTTAATCAACATCGTCTTAAACCTACCTTGTGGTAGTGGTGCTTTTTAAATTGTGTGTAATCTTTATTTTTGTATCTACCTCTCAAATTGTTTGCTACAATCGGCGACTGCAGCCTTCTGCAGTATTGCAAATAAAGTGCCGAAAGTGGTTTGATAGATTTGAAGCCCTAGAGCTGCGAGCCTGCAAATTTATTTTCACCATTGAGTGTTGCTATTGCAAGTGTATACAGGCAAAGCAAATCAAATCTACAACAATTGATGCTCTATTATATCAATTTATATCAAAAGGTTGTTGTTACGACTCATTAAACTGCGTTGCCATCTCTTTCATCGGAGCTATGTTAGAACCATAGACTGAATATGTATCCTTGAACACGACACGCGCCGTGTAGACGTGCCCGGCCGTGCGCGACCGTGCTCCCCAGCAAGCCTCGCTCTCTAATTGGCTACTGTCAGGCGCGTCAAGGCAGCTGCGCGGCTGAGCCCGGACGGCCGTTCCTTGCACATCGCATCGCAGGCATGCGAGTTTGAGAGCTGCGGTCCATGTGTCCCTCGCTCTCTGGGATCTGTGGTGCCTCAGGCAGAATGATTGTACCCAGGAGGTAGGCCTGAAGCCGATTGTGGGGATATGGTAAAATGACATGTAGGACCTACTTTATTAATCCCAGGTTGGAAATAATGGTGTCACAGCAGAAAGTACATTACATTAGAAATGGGAAAAGGGATAAATTTTTTCTTTGAAATAAGAGGACACAACTACAACAAATAAATACAGAATCTGGATGTGAAGTTGCTATGCAAATGAAGAAAGTGAAGTTTGAAAACATCTTAGGATAGAATCAAACATAATACAACTGGAAATAATCTACACATATTTATAGCATGAAAAAGAATATAACATGATACATATGGAAAAGAGAACCGAATATAACAGGATATCATATTATATAATAGATTGCTTAATGCATATATAATCGTAACAGCCTATAACATAATATTGTGAGAAAAATTTATTGAAATGGATTATGTAAAGGGTCTAAATAAATAATAAACATACAAATGACTGCATTAAACACTAGTAGGCTATCTGAGTTCACATCGTTTCTTTATCATTATGCAAGAAGCTGTACATATCCATATGTACTGTCTCCCACACTAACTTTGAGAAAAAACTATGAATTCATTTATAGATTAAAAGGGAATTATTCAGTAATAGAAAAAGTTAAATATGATATAATATATCCATGGTATTATTTTACTTTTTGTCTATTCTCCTAAACGTGTCGAAATCCAACATATTACCCTTAATTACGTAATAAGATGTCTAACGCCTGGAAATCATATCATCACAGATGTAATTATTTCAACCGACCATGAAATGTAACTTTAATGTTCGTCTCAGACATACAGTATATATTGCTTTCAAGAGCTGAATATGGCCTGAAGATTTTTCTATGCTATATTTTAATATAGTCAAATACAATTTACATATTAACAATGTTTCTGAAACGGAATATTAAATTATTCACATGTCAAGGGGAAGACTAGTAATAGGATGCAAATTAAGAACTGAGACATGTTTATATGTCTCAATTCTAGGCCACATGTGATCTATAAACTTGTATTTTTTAAAACGTAATGAATAATTTAAGTGTTTATTGAGTTAACCGAATTCATTAAAAAGAATAGTCACATTTGTCTTTGGCCAATGTAAAACAAAACCTGCAGAAACCTAAAGGGGGAGACAAAGATTGTCAAACTTTCGGGACAATACAGAAAAAATATTAATTTCCTACCCTTTTAAGAACAGCCAACAGCGATTCAGTTTCATTTGATCTACAGGCCTATGTATTTATATGTCTTGATTTTAAACCTTAGAGGTAGACATATAGGATATATGGCAGGCGTGTCATAAGGCCTGTCATAAAGTTGAAAACGTTGACCCCTAATTGCCCACAGAAACACCACTTTAAATTAAACCCACACAATAAAAGAACAATATAATGTATCATTTATAATCAATAATATGTGTTTTCAAATCCCCACACAATAACCTGCTCAAATCCAGCCCACGCTGCTCCCTGCTCTTCTTCATGACTGACATATCCCTCCACTAAACACAAGGCGAGAGGCGCATTCCAGTGGAGGCGTCAGCCAATCACCGACTGAGGGGGCGTCGCCCTCTTGACTCCTGCTTGGTGGGAGTCTGAAGTTTGGGGATTTGAGGAGAGGCGGCGCGAGAGAATGGTGCACCCAGACCCGCCGAGGCGCGTGAGAATTCAACTCCACTCAGACGCCGTCCCCGCGCAACTTTAACCACACATGCGCGGTTTTTATAGGCTTCCGTTTTTGTTTGCAAAGTTTAAAGCCCTTCTTTCTCGCTGTGCGTCCACACGTTTCAACAAATGGCTTGGATTATTCCTCCTCCGCATCTCCATCGTCCGCGCGCCGCGTTCATCCTGCTCGCGCTCGTGCTGACAGGTGAAGCGTCCGCGCAGGTTTTCGATAGTTATGGATTATCGTACGCCGTGCGACCCGACCTGGCGGAGGACGCTGTACTGGTGGCCAACAATGGAATACGCGTGCCTTTCGGGAGATCCGTCTTTATTGATCCCATCAACGACCTGGTGATCCAAGTTCAGCCCGGAGACAGATGCGGTATAACAGTTCTGGACAATGACCCGCTGTCCCAAAGGCCCGGGCACCTGTCTCCCAAAAAGTTCCCCTGCGAATTCGGTCCCAACGACGTGAAATATTCCCACTTCGGCTCTCGCAGCCCCTCCAAGGATAGGGTGAGGTTACAACTCAGGTACGACACCCAGACGGACACTGTGATTATCCCTTTCATGATGGAGGTGGAGGTCATCTTCACTCAGTTGGAAGTGCTGACCAAAAACATGCCCCTGACGGTGGAGAAGCATCTTGGCACAAGTAACCCGATTGACAAGAGAACACTGGAGTTCACCTTCGACCGAGGCACACACCAGTGTAAAATTGCATCGCTTTCCACCGGCAGTGCGTTACCCAGATACGGGAAACTTGTGGATGATGGGAACCTGGGAACAATGTTTGATTGTGATGAATTCATGAATTTGAACGTCCGTTATCAGCACACTTTCGCTTTGAAGTCGCCGAACAGAGATTATATCCCAATGTTCGTGGAACTACAAGATAAGGAGGGCAATTTGCTCAAACAGGAATTTTTTCAAATCTTAGTGCGGATTAAGGAGGGGGAGGACAACTCGGCGCCTAAACCCAGCTTCGTGGCTATGATGATGATGGAAGTGGACCAGTTTGTCATGACAGCGATCACAACAGACATGCTGGCGGCGGAGGACATAGAGTCTATCCCGGACGACTTAATTTTCAACATAACCTCCCCACTATCGTTCGAGGAAGGATACATAGTGAGCACAGATGACAGGAATTTGCCAATCACGTCGTTTTACCAGGGAGACCTGAAAGAGTTGAAAATAGCCTACAAACCCCCTGCCGTGGATTCTAACACTGAGAGGATTTTCCAAATTGTGTTTGAGATTGTCGACACAGAGGGGGCTGTGTCAGATCCCTTCGCTTTCATGATTGTGGTTAAGCCCATGAACACATTGGCCCCTGTGGTGACCAGGAACAGCGGACAGCTGCTCTACGAGGGCCAGTCAAGGCCCCTTTCCAGCCCACACAACCTGGAGATCAGTGATGAGGACAACCTGGATAAAGTCAGGGTCACTGCCATCGCAGGCCTGCGCCATGGATACCTCAGTGTTTTGGGCTCGGGGAGGAAGTTCTTCACGCCGGCCGACCTGGACGCCGGTGTGGTTGTCTACCAACATGACGGCAGCGACACTTACAGCGACAACATCATCTTCAGGATGACGGATGGCAAGAACGAGGTGGAGTTCCTTTTTCCCATCACAGTGGTGCCCACCGATGACGAGCCACCCATCATCAACGCCAACACAGGTTTGGTTTTGTTTAAAAACCAGATCATGCTCATCTCCCCTCTTATGCTCAGCGCCGCTGACATCGACTCAGAGGATTCCACCATTTTATTCAAGATGGAACTGCCCTTTTCCAACGTTGGCCAGGTGATGCTGCGGCAGGCCGAGGCCCCGGAGGATCCATCCACCTGGAAGTTCAACGCTGAGGAGGAGCTCTACGAGAAGGTGGTCACCGATTGGCTGCAGCAGGACATCACAGACGGCAAACTCTTCTACAAACACGTTGGGCCCCACAGCACCGACACCGTCATGGATCACTTTGTGTTCAGAGTCCAGGATGACAACGACCCGCCCAACCAGTCGGGTCAGAGCTCATTCATCGTCAAGGTTCTCCCTGTCGACGACCTGCCGCCTGACATATACCCCGGCACCACCCTGCAGATGACCGTCCATGAGTACCAGCTCACCTTCTTCCGCAAAAAGTTTCTTCGCTACACAGACCTGGACTCAGAGGACCGCGATCTGAAGTACACCATTGTCCAGCCGCCGACTGATACTGATGAAAACAGCCCCGTAGTGCTGGGATCAATAGTATTGACGGAAAAGCCAGACGCTGAAGTCATTACTTTCACTCAGGCACAGATTAACCACCATAAAATCTCATACAAACCACCATACCTGGAGCTAGGTATTACAACTCACGTATTACAGTTTAAGTACATTGTGGAAGATACTTCCGGGAACCGTGCAGAAGGAGTGTTTACCATCATTCTTCAGCCCGTGGACAACACACCGCCAGAGATCACCAACTCCGGCTTCGGTGTCTTTGAGCGTGGCACCCATGTCATCACCAGTACGGAGCTGCACACCTCAGACACTGACACTGACAGCAGACAGATCTCGTTTACGTTGACCCAGGCCCCGCTGCACGGCCACTTCCGGTTCACATTCACCGACATGACCAAAGGGCACACGTTCAGCCTGGAGGACATCGGACACGGCAGGATCTCGTACGTCCACAATGGAGACGAATCGACCGTTGACTCAATACAGGTGGACGTCAGCGACGGCGTGCACGTGGTTCCCGTCACTATCAAGATCGGCGTGAAGCCCATTGATGATGAGACCCCCACCATCACGCTGCCGGCAGGAACTATCGGCTCCTATATGGACGTCCTAGAGAACGGAGCGACCGAAATAACCACAAACGTTATCCAGGGACGAGATGAGGACACCGACGACCTCCGGCTGACCTACATCGTGGAGGACCCGCCGATATTTGGTCAGATCCTGGTGAACGGCAGGCGGTCTGACAGGTTCACCCAGGCCGACATCATCAGTGGGCTGGTGCTGTACGCGCACACCAGTGGTGAGATCGGCTTCACCACCAAAGAGGACTTCTTCAACCTCACTCTGACCGATCTGTCTGACGAGTGGACCGTGGGGGGTAACAAAATCACAGGGGTCAGAGTTCATGTAACCATACTTCCCTTGGACAGCCAGGCGCCAGAGGTCTTTGTGGGGCCTCAGTATGTGGTCACCGAAGGTGGGAAAAGTGCTGTTGAGATCATGCACATCAGCACAAGTGATGTGGACACCCCCAATGACGACCTCCTCTGCACCATCATCGTCCAGCCGACGTCCGGCTATGTGGAGAATATCTCCCCTGCCCCTGGCTCAGAGAAGTCCCGATCGGGGACAGCCATCAGCGCTTTTACTATGAAGGACATCCGACAGAGTCACATTTTCTACGTCCAAAGTATTCACAAGGGTGTGGAGCCGGTTGAGGACAGATTCACGTTCCGGTGCTCTGATGGCATCAACTATTCTGAGAGGCATTTCTTCCCCATCTCCATAATCCCCTCTAATGACGAGAAGCCAGAGATCTACATGAGAGAGTTTGTGGTGATGGAGGGGATGAACATAGTGATAGACACACCAATACTGAATGGCGCTGACTCAGATGAACCACCAGATGAACTGATATTTATCATCACCAGGGGCCCCAAGCATGGCTATATACTCAATCAGCTCACCTCCGGCACAGTCACTGTCACTAACTTCACCTTAGATCAGATCAAAGAGGCCTCCAGCATCGTCTACGAACACGACGACTCCGAGACAACGGAAGACAGCTTCGATGTCGTTCTCACAGACGGAAGGTTCAGTGTGGAAAAGACTGTAATAATTATGATAATCCCCATAGATGATGAGACTCCGCGGATGGCGATTAATGATGGATTGGAGGTGGAGATAGGTGAAGTGAATGTGATAAGCAGTACAATTCTAAAGGCCACCGATCTGGACAGCGAAGATAGCTCTCTGACGTACATCGTCCGCTACGGGCCCAGTCAGGGCTATCTGCAGAAGACGCCGGCCGACGGCTCACTACTGAATATCACTGTCGGCATGAACTTTACCCAGTACGAGGTGGACCTTGGATTGATCGTGTACATCCACAACGGACAAGAAGGCATCCGCGACCTCATCAAGTTTGACGTGACGGACGGCACCAACGCCCTGATCGACCGATACTTCTACGTCACCATCGGAGGCATCGACATGGTTTTCCCCGACGTGGTCAACAAAGGCGTGTCGCTGAAGGAAGGCGGCAGGGTGTCCCTGACCACCGACCTGCTCAGCACCACCGACCTCAACAGCCCCGATGAACACCTGGTGTTCACCATCACCCGGGCACCCGTGAGGGGTCACCTGGAGTGCACGGACACCCCCGGAATGCCCATCGCGTCCTTCACTCAACTACAGCTGGCGGGAAACAAAATCTACTATGTCCACACGGCGGATGACGAGGTGAAGATGGATAGCTTTGAGTTTGAGGTGACAGATGGCTACAACCCGGTGTTCCGCACCTTCCGTATATTAATCACCAACGTGGATAATAAACGTCCCGTGGTGACAATGCACGGCCTCAGCACGACCGAGGGAGAGAACAAGCTCATCACACCCTTTGAGCTGACGGTGGAGGACAGGGACACGACGGATCACCTCCTGAGGTTCACCGTCACTCAGGTGCCGGTCCACGGCCGCCTGCTTTTCAACAGAACCAGGCCCGTCACCTCCTTCACCAAGCAGGACCTGAACGAAAACATGATCACATACAAGCACGACGGCACGGAGAGCGCCGAGGACAGCTTCTCCTTCACCGTTACAGACGGCACCCACACCGACTTCTACGTATTCCCTGACACGGTGTACGAGACCCGCAAACCCCAGGTGATGAAGATCAGGATCCTGTCGGTGGACAACGGGGTGCCCCAGATCTCGGTGAACAAGGGCGCGCCCACGCTGAGGGTCCTGGAGACGGGTCACCTGGGCTTCCTCATCACCTCCAAGACCCTGAAGGCAGAGGACCGTGGCAGCCGGCAGGACTCTGTGATCTTCAGGGTCAGCGTATCTCCGGAGCACGGCTACCTCATCAACCTTGGCAGAGGAAACGCCACGGTGTCCAGCTTCACCCAAGGTAAGACTGCATTTCCATGCACCTCATTATTCCACAAACAATACATCAACTATGTAAAACACTGTGTGTGTGTGTGTGTGTGTGTGTGTGTGTGTGTTATGCTGGCGCCGCTGGCGTCGTGCTTTGAATTCCCAGCGAGGCCGGAGTCCACTTACTCTTAACTCATTATGCGTGTTGTCACTTTGCTAATGGGTCTATCCTCAGAGGTACACAGGAGTGGGAGAAAACAGCTGAGTTCAAACACCAAGGTTTTAGGTTTCTCTCCAGAGACCGCCTGTTTGTGGAGATGAAGTGTGTCAGCACCTTGGGCTGTCCGCATTTTACGAGAACCGTGATTCCTCTCCCTCTCTCCCTCACCTCTGCTAATGCATTTCCCTTCCCGGAGAATTAGCCGTGTTTTGCACGCACCACAGAAACATTTTCTCTCCTACTGACATGGAGGGGCACATGGAGTTGGTACGC
>JAOPUA010000055.1:2611644-2622453 GCA_027122455.1 Trisopterus luscus
CACACACACGCACACGCACACGCACACGCACACACACACACACACACACACACACACACACACACACACACACATCTTCTTCCCTCTCTCTCTCTGTCTCTATCTCCCCACCCTCTCAATCTCTCTCTGGCTATCTCTCTCCCATATCTTTCCCCTCCTCCTCAATCTCTCTCTCTATATCTGCCTCTCTCTCTACCCTCTCCCCCTCTCTCACCATCCTTCCCAGGTCTCTCACTCCATCATATGATGTGTTCTCTCCTTCAACAGGATTATGGCCTGTCCTCTTTACCTCTGTCGTAGAGCAGATAGATAGGCGATAGAGAGAAAGAGATAGAGAGAGAGAGAGAGAGAGAGAGAGAGTGAGAGACAAGTGACAGAGAGAAAGAGAATAAGCAAGAGTAAAGAGAGAAGTGAGACAATAATAGAGCCGTGGCGAATAAGAAAGAGTAAAGAGACAGAAGGAGACCGAGCGGCTAAGAGAGAGCAAAGAGCCGGGGAGAGCGACTGAGCGCGCGAGTCAAGAGACACAGACACAGAATAACTAGAGAGAGGGACCGCGTGTGTCTCCCTCCCTCCACTACATTACTCTAATTATCTGTGTGAAAGCGCTGCTGTTAGCCCCCCCCTCGTCATTATTTCCTCTATCTGTTCTGAAAGGAGCTCCGCTAACCAGCGCGCCGCGCGCCCGCTCCCTTCAGTATTGATCCAAGCGGGACGAGGGAGGGTGCTCAGTGGAAATGTGAGAGGAGCGCATTTATCTGAAAACAAACCAAAAACGCTGCCTCCTCCATTAGTAGTTTGGAGGGAATAGTTGGGCTTTTGGCGGCAGGCGTGCTGTTGTTTTTTGTTGTTTTTAATAGGGAAGTGGCTTGCAGTGAAACAAACACTTGCTGTGAATACATTATGAAATGGATGCATTATGATGTGCCCACATTTTAACGTGAACGCATGATGTGTATGCATAATAGCATGGATGCGGTTTGACACGGACACATTAGGGTATGAGGACGTCGAGGTATGGATACGTTGTGATATGGACCCCTTAGGACCTGAATACATAACGATGGGACAAGACATGAAGACACGGCGATGGCAACACAAAATGACATTCCTATGAATAATAACATTTCCTTCTGCTCTATTCTTATCGGTTCCTTATTTGTTCCAACCGCCTCGCTTCAAACAAAGCCTACAACAAACAATCCATTTCCCTGCATGCACTGTTCCTGAATTGATCTAATGTTATTGCAACACCGGCGCGATAACATAAATGACTTCATAGCACACACCCGGTAAAGCGTTCAAAATAGCCAACCCCCTGGGTGCTTATTATTTACTCTTTAGTTGTTTAGCCAAAGCTTTTATCCCTGAGACATACAGTGAATCCATATGTCATTAAAGGGCAGGTCACAACCTGGTTTTATCGGAACTCCCGCCTTACACTATAAAAATATGCAATCTGAGCAGGACTTCGTGATAGTCGTAAAGGTTTTAGAAAAAACATTCCCGTCGGGTTCCATAGTAGCAGGTGGTACTATGGAACGCGATTAAAATAAAATGCCCTAGGACGCCTACAGGTTAGACTGGAGCCAATTGGAATCAAACCCAGAACCACATCTGGAAGTCACACTCCCTAGCCTCTCGCTTAACATAAGACACAATCTCAATTAGGGAAGAGAAATGAATAAACGATCCAACTTTGTTGAAGCGTGGAGGAAGGAACCGCGGCATGTGTGAAGTCTATTAATCAATCTCACCTCTTGGCTAATGAGTGAACAAAGACCCAACACACATGCACAACCCGACACACACACACTCACAACAAGGGGTGTGTGTAGCTGCTGTTGGTAAATGAACCAGGGTCCAATGTCAGGGCTTCTAAACAGCTATGCATACAAGTAGGATATTAACAGAACTTAACATTTAACTCAACCAAACGAAAACGTTGTTCTTAAGTTTAATGTTTTTTATCTGCATGTCTGTTATTCGACCATGCAATACAGACACACATTTGCAAACACAAGATGACTCTCTTCGGTCCGTGCGACTGCAGTGACTTTCAGCCGGGCTGCAACGACAATGGTGGCGGCATTTGAGAACAGGCAGATTCAGATCTCCATTACAACAGAGCGTTGATACAACCCAGTGGTGGACCGTGGGTCGAAGCTATGAATACATCTGAATATATCTGCTTTTGGAATCAGAGGATTATTGGAAAACAGTCAATGAGGGAGAGATTGTGTTGTGTGTTGAGATTTGCCTCCAGCCCTGCTGTCAGTGCTGGGGGTCTAAAGCTGGGGGGCTTACGTAGCTACAGTATGCTGATGCCAACTGTGGGGATTATAGGAGGGAGGTTCACGGACATCCACAAGGTCATCTCCAGGACCGGCCGGCTATCGGTATTTTTAGACCCATTGTTCCATTAAAGCAGAGACAGGCTTTGTCTCACTTTATCCCTCCTCATCGTCTGACCAATTAGACCCAATTGTGTGTGTATGAGTGTGTGTGTGTGTGTGTGTGTGTGTGTGTGTGTGTGTGGTGTGCGTCAGTCTGTCTGTCCTTTTGTCTTTGCTTTTATTTGGCGTACTATCTGTCTGTCAGTTTGCATTTCCGTCTATCTGTATAAACAGACGGGGGGCGGGGTGGGGTGGGGTGGGGGCGGTCCCTTTTCCTTAGGGATGACCGTATATGGGCAGTCTGCAGCATTAGCGATCAGACTTGGCGTGCCCCCACACACTCACCCATCCACCCGCCCCAGCCACCGCAAAACACTCTGCTACCAACCCTGGAACGGCCCTTAACCCATCGTCCCCTGGCCCCCTTGGCCCCCAGCCCTGGGGGCCTCGCGACACCAGAAACATAAGCTATAATCAGAGGATGAGTTTCCAGTGGGCGCTAGGGCTGCCAGGCCTGGCGTCAGCTCCGTATTAATATCAAGTGTTTATTAAGTATGTATGGCTGGGTACGCGGATGAACCCCCGTCGCTAATTGTGCAAGAGTGCATGAAAGACGGCCAGCAGCTTCGGAGTCTCTAAGAGTTTCTTGAATTATATATCGGAGTCAGTATAATAATAAATACGATCACGATATTGAGCAGACTGTAGATATTCTAAATAATTTGCATGGTTATGCATCACCTGTGGGACATGGAAGTCTAGGCTATTCGAAAGGCTATTCAGCCGAAAGGAACTGGGTTGGATCCCCAATGTCCACAGCCTAACTGCTTCCTCTTAACAAGATGCCCACTCACCCATACCCGCTGATTAACCGCGTGCATCGGAATTCACTTGTGTGTCAGTCACATCGTGTAGGAAAGCCTCTGCTAAATCACAGAACAGTGGGCTAATATACACACGAGTCGTTCCCTCCCGGTGGAACATTAACCCCAGGGCCCGTCCAGAGGGCCTGTGACGTGGACTCCGCCTCCGCCCACCTCCCCCTTATCTGAATTGGAAGAAGACGGAAGGAGGAAGAGGAGGCGTGCGGTAGGAGGAGCCCGTCTCCTCCGTCGATACAGAACGACCCGCCACGGCCCAGACACCGCCGCCTTTATAACCTAATATTTATCCGCGGCGGAAATGAAAACAACATCAAATGTCAGCATATTTGTCTTGTTTTTCCTGAGTTTTTACGACGTGTACGAGTCCCGGGGGACGGGTGTATATGAAAAATAAGAGATTGCTACCTGGGAGGTTTTATATGAGAGCAAACAGCTGCGTGGCGGCGGTGTGGCGGTTTTTGAAGGA
Organism: Trisopterus luscus; assembly: GCA_027122455.1. Taxonomy (NCBI): domain Eukaryota; kingdom Metazoa; phylum Chordata; class Actinopteri; order Gadiformes; family Gadidae; genus Trisopterus; species Trisopterus luscus. Next base: position 2,615,391 of record JAOPUA010000055.1, read on the forward strand.
CGGCCCGTGTGTGCTAGGCTCGCCCAGGGTTCCTAACGTCTACCCTGCCGTCCCTCACAGCGGTAAATAAGTACACCCAGGGTAGCGGCCACGCGCTAATGTGTGACACGGCTTACCTATAAATGGTCTGGAATGTTCCGTGTGCCTATGTGAATGGATGTGTGTGAGAATGTATGTCTGGGTGTGTGTGGGTGTGAGAATGTGTGTGTGTGTGTGCGTGTGTGTGTGTGCCTGTGTGTGTTTGTGTGTGTGTGTGTGTGTGTGCCTGTGTGTGTGTGTGTGTGTGTGTGGTGGGAGGGGGAGGGGAGTACCAATAATTCATTTTCCCATTATCTCTGAATGGCTTTGCAGCGTGTTAGCGTCCGCCCCGCCGAGCGAACACCGTCCTGCCGTGGATCTCTGGATAAATAACACACACACACACACACACACACACACACACACACACACACACACACTCGCGCACACACACACACTCGCACACTAACACACAATATGGTACACTGATACTAACACACACACAGACACGCACTAGCACTCTCCTTCACAACAACATGTGTGTTCTCTCTGATCTCAAACAGGAAGGGATCTTAGCGGATTAGAGAGCATAGGCCGTGGTTGGTGGAGACCACTGGACCTCCCCAGAAAGTGTGTATATGTACATGTATATATGTACGTTTGTGTGTAGTTGTGTGTGTGGGGGGGACTTGTGTGTTGCTGTGTTGAATGTTATTGTGATCCTGATTATCCTGAAGATCATGTCTTTCTGTCTGTCAATGTCTGTCTTCTTATAGTCTGTCTTTCTACCTTTCTGTCTGTGTGTGTCGGTCTACCTACATATATTCTGTTTGTCTGCTTGTCTTACTGTCTGTCTCTTTCTGTTTGTTATTTGCTGACTGACTGTCTTTCATTCTGTCAGTTATAAAGACATGAAACGCGTGTGTGTGTGTGTGTGTGTGTGTGTGTGTGTGTGTGTATATTGGTTGTGTTCGAGATGAGCAGCTTTTAGACACAACAATAACTGCTAAATGTTTTATTTCATGGATAATTTGTAAGTGGCTAATCAAAAAATCTAATCCCCCAATGAATTTGTTTTAAATGATCTCTATAAAAGGTAAACCTGGCTGACGCATTGGGTTTGTCTGGTGAATTATTCAGATGAGTTCTGCTCTCCATTATTATGTTCTGGACACCGTGTCCCAGATGTTCTCAACATCGTCTTCAGAGGGAGCACTTCACCTCAGCTCCACCACCTCCTCCTCTTTCAACGCTGTTCTACTTCCCTGCCTATTTGTCTGCCTTTCGGTACTGCTGTCTGACTGTCTGTCTGCTGTCCGGCCTTATCCATCGGCATGTCTGTCTGTATTTCTGTCTGTCAGTCTCTCTTATTGAATATGGCTGTCTGCCTTTCCGCCTCTTTGTTGGAGTGTGTATCTGTCTGTATGTCTGCCTGTATGTCTGTCTGTCTGTCCGCCTGTCTGTCCGTTCTTCTTATTTAAAGATTGAAAGAAAATACAAATAAGAGAAAAGAGGGAGAAATTGATGAGAGGGGGAGAGGGAGGGAAATGGATAGCGAGGGGGAGAGGCAGGGAAATGGCTAGAGAGGGGGAGAGAGAGAAAGAGCGGTCGCTTGTTGTATTACTTGTTACCTGTTCTGACTTTGTGCCTTTAGCCATTTGGTCTAATCTTAGCCGCGTGTTGTCAGTATCCAGTGTGCGGTTGTGTGTGTGTGTGTGTGTCTGTGTCTTTGTATGAGACGCAGGCATTTAGCGACATTTAGAGAGTGAAATTATCATAATGAAGCAAAACCTGCGGTGCAGGTGCACTGTACACGCATTTACATAGACACACATGCCCGCTGGCATGCACGCACACACACACACACATAAGCAGTCAATCACTCCACGCATATACACATGCGCAGTCCAGTGACACCTACACACACACACAAACCTACATATTCATATTCACACACACACACACACACACACACACACACACACACACACACACACACACACACACACAGGCACTTAAACACACAATTGAACATGCTTAGCTGTTGCCTTGCTAGTTGTACCCTGGCTGTCAATGTTCTGGTTAGTTGTAGCCTGGTTACCAATAGCCTCGGAAGCTGTTGCCGCCACAACTGTGTAATGGTGATCTTTGTTCTGCTAGCTTTAGCTTAGTTAGCTTTGTCCTTGTAGCTAGCTTGGTTACCATGTCGTGGTTAGCTTAAGCTTTGTTTTTACTATGTCTTGGCTTGCATTTTTTTGGTTCGCTCTAACCGGGTTTGCTGTAGTTTATCTAGCTGTAGCCTGGCTAATTTGGTCATGTCTAATTGTGTTATGGCTGTCTTCGGTTGCCAAGCTGTGATCTGGCTAACCTGCTAGATGTGTCCAATCACAGATTGTAAAACATATGAAAGATACAGGAAAAATATGTTGCCCTTATATTATGAGAAATTGATCCCTGTTGGCTTAGATTTGTGATGGGTTATTCTGCCACAACCTGCCACAAACCACCCTGAGGCCATTTGAGGTACCACAACAGGAGGGTCCCGCCTGCCTGAGCCCCGCAAATAGACCAGTAGGCTGTTTCTTGTGTCTGACGACACAAAGCCAGTGGATTTTGTGAACAATGATGTTGAGGCACCCTGCAGAGGTTTGTGTCTGTGGTTCCGTGCGCCTGCTGTTTCGTTGGCTAGTCACCTGAATCCCACTCCCACCCCCCCCTCTATTCAGAGCAGCCCACAACACTCAACACTGACAGCTACTGCATGGATGTCTGCTGTCACTCTGAGCAACTGAGTGTTTTTGACTGTTTCCACTCCTCTTCGTGTCCCCATGTGTGTGTTTGTCTTGGTGTCTGTCAGCCTGTGTTTTTGAGGGTTGATGTGGTTTGTGAACATGTGTGTGTGATCGTGTTTGCAAGTGTGTGCATACAGGAATGTCCATTTTTGTGATTGTGCATGCATGTGTGTGTGTGTGTGTGTGTGTGTGTGTGTATGTGTGTGTGTGTGTGTGATGTTTCAGTGTTCATGGATGCGATGCGCATGCATGATTGTGTGTGTGTGCAGGCATGTGTGTGTGTGTGTGTGTGTGTGTATGTGTTCTTTTGATGTTTGTGTGGCTCAGCTCTTTTCTTCTCTGGCCAGTGGTGCCCTCTAGGACTGCAGTCACATTCTTTGAGTGGGGCTTCAGAAGCCCAGGATGAAACAGTCCAGTTCAGACAGGAAACACGCGGAAACGCCTTTTATCTTAATTATAAATGAAGCAATTAGCCGCTCTTCTTCTCCCCCCTGTGTTCAGCCAGCCGCGACACACCACACCTCTCCCACACGAGAGTCAAAGTCAACCCTAAAGTGTTGGGATAATGGTTCCAGTCCAGGGCTGGTGAAACTGCACATTTTAAAGTGTTTTTCATTTCAATGTGATTAGCATGTTTTGAAGAATAATTTGGCTGGTGCAACTCTTGACTTCACTTTATGCTAATATCTTGAAGCGCTTCATCACGGTCAGTCACCACAACTGGAACGTTGTGAGCCGAGACGTTTTTGGAAACCACAGAGAGAGACTCGTGGAAACTAGCGAGAGAGACTCTGGTTCTGAAGCTTCTCGGGGGGGGGGGTGGGGGAAGAAACTTCTCTCTTCTAAGTCCTGTGGTGACTCTGGGGGTTAGAGAGAGAACAGCTTCTGGGCTGAAAATGGAGTTGACTCGGTTGTTTGTTTGTTTATTTGTGTCTGCAGGCGGCAACCAGCTGAGGAACCAGCCGTTCCGTCTCAACTGGTCCTGGATCTCGCTGGCAACAGAGTTCTACGTGGTGGACGAGGAGTCCAAGGTGCTGGAGGTGGTTCTGAGGAGGAGGGGCTACCTGGGGGAGACCTCCTTCATCAGTAAGTCCAAACATCGATCAATCGATCTGAACGATTGATCAATTGATCGACGAGCTCTATTTGTAAAGCTTTGTTTTGTGAGCATAGTGCAATAAAAATAGTTTTGACTATTTAGAAATCTTAAAGAAAGTAAATGTATATATTATTGAGGAGGTAGGGGCCGTCCTGCTCAACGATATCGACAGCATCAGCATAATAACAAGGGAAATAACACAGAAAGAACGAGAAATACAATGTCTTTAAAATAACAAGATGTAAGAGAATAACAGAGACTCATTTTAGAGATGGATTTAGAAACAATCTATCTGGTTTAAGGTTATGACTAGATTGTTAGAATTGGTTAGCTTGTCATGCAATAAGATGTGAACACTCAACCCTTGGAATTCATTGGTTCTGACAAGTGGATAACACCCTGAGATGAGCAAAATCTCAATATGTCAGCTCTAGTCATTTGATCATTATTCATTAAAATGTTTGGAGACGATATTGTAGTTGATTCAGGCCCAGCCATAAACAGGGAAACCCTTTGGGGTCACCAAGGTCACGACCCCCTGACCTTATTGCCCAATGGTTGACATGACAATGGTTCCAGACCGTCCCTTTGGGGCGTCGCGTGCCCTCACGTTAGAGGTCTCGCGAGGTCAACATTTAGTCGTCACATTTAATGGCCCGCTTCGTTGAAGGTCCACTAGCTGTCTGTTTCCCCGGGGGGTTTACCGTCCCACAGAGAGGCCGTCCAGAGCAGTCATCCTCGAGCCAGCAGGAGTTATTTCTGCTAATACCGCCAATTAAGGGATGTGTGACAAACTGTAGCCCGGGTTAACAAGGTCATCAGTATTAGAGTGGGAGGGGTTGCCCAGCTGTGTCAGAGCAGGAGCTTACGACTAAACAGCACAGCGCTGATGAGCTGGTATATTGGGTGGTCCTATGAAAGTTCATTCTTTTTCTCGCAAAATGATTCATTGAGAGCAGGAAAAGATCCATGTGACGATCCAACGTAATCCATGTTGACCTTCATGTTTATTCTAGGGCTGTCAAACGGTTAACATGTTTAATCGCGATTAATCGCATAGTATTGGTGAGGTAACTCATGATTAATCATATTTTTGATTCTCCATTTGAAGTTGAATGAGATTGTCAAATGGAATGACACATTGTCATTCATACCAAATGTACTTAATAAGCAATAACTAGACCAAGCGATCTTCGAGTTTTATTTACTCACTCAGTGTGGGTGGAATATGAAATCTGTGGAAAACCACAGATTTGTGAATTGTAAACAGGCAGTTTCTTAGTATAATTGTATTCAGGCAGTCACTTTCTGAAAGTGTAATTGAATGTAAAGTAAGTGGAACAAAAAACATGAATTCTGATATGCATGTTGAATTTATGTGGGCAAAACCTTTCAAAATCACAGTGAAAGTGCGTTAATGCGTTAATTTGTGTTAATCAAATAAAAATAATATTGTGTTAACGCTTTATTATCATGCTAACTTGGGTTTAATAGTGTTATCTTATCTAGCTTATCTTAAATAATCTTAATACATATGTATAAGCAAACGTAAACCCATTACTTGTGTTGTTGGCTGCTTTGAAGTGTCTGAGTAAAGAGAACATTTGGGCAGGTATTCGTTATCTATTCAATATTCCCCCCATTTTATACACTGTATGAATCACTTACCCTGGTTGCTGAATATCTGGAGATGAAGATAACTGTTACTTATCTCCTGTTATTGTGCCATACAATGAGTTTCATTTGATTGTGTGCCCCTTAGCAGCCACTAGGCTGCTAATTAATCCCAAAGCCTATTATTAATATTTCACACACCGTCTAGATTCTAGAACAACCATATGTGTACATTGACGTCCATTGTATTTTTTAACACCTTTCATCTCTGCTCAGTATTTGCTGAAAATGCGGTTCCCTTAAAAAAGCATAGTCATATACATATATTTTTTCCCCTTTTTGCGGACACATCCACTTTGAAATGGGGAATAATAGAACCAAGACGAAAACAAAAAGGTTTTTTTTTTTCAATGTAAGCAAGTTACATTGAAAAGCTGAGGCACTTAGTTAATGTAGGTACGATTTCACGGTTTTAAACAGAGAGGGGGAAAAGAGCAGTAGTGAACAAGTTTTTTTAAAATAATAACCCAATAATAACCCAACCAAAGGAAATCTAACTATTTTCTCTACTTTCCTTGCCATTGAGGGGGGGGGGGGGTCGTGAACTAATCATGAAAGAAATGCCCTGATGGTCAGAAATGACCCGGGACTAGTCTAAAATCCAAATAGTCTCTTACAGAGGAAGATGCGTAATCAACCATAACAGATATTCTCACAGCACATTTCACTCACTAATAGCTGACAGATGGCTCTGGCATTTCATCACGGTGCCACAAGTTTTCCAGAAGTTCGTCAGAAGTCGTGCGCGTCGATGGCCTCAGGAGGAACACTACACAAGAAGGCCTGGTCGTGCCGTAAAATGTCACCATGCCCACTTCAAAGATACCGCCGCAGAGTCACCATAGAACCCTAAACGCCCTCCCTCTCCTCAAATTAAATCTCCCGGCTCTTGGTTTTATTTTATGTGCTATTCCTCAGGGGTGGTGTTAAATATGGTGGGGTGGCGTTTATGATGAAGATGGTCTTTCTGTTACCCCTGACTGGGTTACAAACCCCAGAGCTGCATGCCAATCCCCTGATTCACCCATTCACACATCCGCCCCGGGAGCTGAGATCAGTCACAGGACCAGAGAAACCGAATCAGGGCTTGAGGCTTCTCTTCCCGGACGATGCCCTCTCCCTCATGCCCCCCACAGCCAGCGGGGGGTCTGAACTGGAGGTCGGGTGACGCTACGCCGTTGTGACCAGACAGTGAGGGAGGGAAAGAGAGAGGGAAGCTAGTAATTAAGATCTTTAATGATTAACAATGGACTGCATTTATACAGCGCTTTTCTAACCGGTGGCAACTCAAAGCACTTTATAGTTGTTGCCTAACATTCACCCATTCAATTTCATACACACATTCACACACACACACACACATTCAGCGACGGTGGCCATGTGAATGGAGGGGTGATGTGAGTGGAGGGGTGACCTTAGTGGAGGGGTGATGTGAGTGGAGGGGTGATGTGAGAGCGGTTGATGTCAGTGGTGTAACGGA
>JAOPUA010000055.1:3023740-3037448 GCA_027122455.1 Trisopterus luscus
AGCATAGGGGAGGGTTGGGGGTGGCTAACAGATCTCTCCGTGCAGCTGAGATGAATGGGCAGCAAACGGCCTTCATTCATAATGGAGTACAGCAGCAGCATCAATGCTGCCAGCTCCCAGGTGTCTGAGCGGCCAAGCAGCAATGCAGCACGGCAGGCAGTAGAGGGGAAGACAATGGAGGAGGGAGAGAGAGAGAGAGGGGAGAGAGAGAGAGAGCAAGAAAGAGAAGGAGAGCGAGAGCGATAGACAGACAGCTGCCACAAGGCGGGCCTCCTGTGGCTCCACGCCGCAGAAAATGAACGACGTCTAAACCGCAAAGAATGGAATCGTAATTAATCAGCGCTGGTTGTTACCCAAAATAAAACCCAGCGGGGTGAGGAGGAGAGAGCTGCTGGTAATGCCGGCGATGAGATAACACAGCGAGGCCTAGCGACACACGCAACGCTGCTGTCCCTATCTGGATGTGGCCCGGCGCTAAACAGCACACTGGAGAGACTGCACAGACTGCACAAACAAGTGTCTCACTGTCCCCTGTGAAATCCTGCAGGTAAAGAAAGTACAATGCACACTTGAAGACTAGTGAATAGTATAGACTAGTATACTATAGAATGTAGTAGTTTGCCTTCTGATGACAACATAAACAACACAGATACACAGACACAGACACAGACACAGACACACACACACACACACACACACACACACACACACAAGAGCCCGTTAAGCACACACACGGGCGCATACTCTCAACTACCGAGATAAAAGCTGCTGAGGAGCAGCATGGCGAGGCTGGGCGGATGTGGCAGGCCGCAAAGGCATGTGCAGAAGCAGAGACAGTATCGAGGAGGAAACAAGAAAGGCCCTAAAGTGTGCTCAAAAGAGTCCTGAGCCTCTGTTTGCAAATTAACGATACATGAGGCCGCTCAAGTACATACATACATCAAGTACATACTCCAGGTTTCAAAAAGGCACCGGCCGGATTAAACAGGATCAATACCGCTATCGCGCTGACGAAGAAAACACCTCGAAATCTACCCCGAAATTGAAAAAGGCGGCGTCATAAAACAATATAAACATGTCATGCAGAAGTGTGACGGGTATCCCCTCGGCTTCAGTCCTCAATGAATAGGTTCGAAATGGAAGACGGCCAAAGAAAAACAACAACCCGTGTGTCCCTGTGTGCGTACGGCAGGGTGGCTGCCTATGACAACTAGCCAGACGCCCCCACCCCCTGGGGGACACCGGTGACAGCCCGGTGTCAGCAGCGCTGTCTCCGCTGGTGTTAGCGTAGCCGTGTTGTCAGAGCAGTCAGCCAGCTGCTACCAGCAGGCCAGACCAGTTCTCGCTGCCTTTGTCTCTCTCTCTATCTCTCTCTCTCTCTCTCTCTCTCTTCCTCTCCCCCTCCCTCCCCACATTAGCCCCACTCGGCTGCGCCACGGGATAAGGTCCTGAGTGAGACCCGGGCGTTTATCCCCAACTCGTATTACATTTCGTGTTGTGCAGCAACCCCTCTAGACTGTAATTCAAGTTAACCACGACCATCTCACGTTTCACGGGCCTGCCGTCCGAAGTGCGACCGCTAGCAGTTCTCTGGCGGGCGGGCGGGGGTTCGTCGTGGGACAGTGGGATAGCCATCTTGGTTCTTGTCCTAGTGCTTCTCGTGACAGAAGCCCGGGATCGATTAATAGATCCGATGAACAGGGAGACAAGCCCTGTCATTCACGGGTTTTGACGGACACACGGAGAGAACACAGAAGCGTTTCTGTTTGCCTTCCACAGCCCACAACTACACCGTAGTTTTTAAATTGTCGACTCTGGATTATAAATAATTGATTGTGAAGTATGTGTGAAGTATGTTGCCCACCCAAAAATACCACGACAAAAACCCAATTGTTTATGCAAACTGATATATATAGTGTTGCTTTGTGCTCTTCAGTTGTTTTCACACGATTCTTTTAACTGACGCCACTGTGAAAACAGGCCAGTAGTGAGTGTGCGATGTCAAGGAGACCATGACAAAAGGCTTGTTGTAGTCTTAGTTGAAACCATTGAATTAATGCCTCAAATAACAAGGCCCACGTGCCTCCGTAACTACAATGAACACGCCGAAGCATTAGCACAGCTCATCTGTATCATCTCCCAGTAGCTGGGCCTATTGTATGCTAATTGAACAGACACAATTAAGTCCCTCATAATAACTGCACAAGGCTAGTAGTCACAGCCGCATGCGTACACGCACACACACACACACACACACACAGACTTATTTTGGGGTATTTATCTACTACAGATGCTTCCCACAATGCATCCCAGCTGGAACGTGACCCTAGAACAAACCAGTCATCCCCAATGTCCCCCAGCTGGTTAAAGCAAACAAATAATAGCATGCCTATCATCTTACTTGCCGCTAAGCAAACATAGATGAACCCTGAATGAGGGAAGAGCGGAGATGCTAGCTACTCGTATTAGAGAACAAATACAGTCCATATAGTGCATACAATATGCTGTGATTATATAGGCTTTGGCAAACTAATGGAAAAATATTGCATGGTGAACATACCACAACTTCCTTCCGGCAGCTTTTTAAGTTTCCTTACGACATTGCCGTATTTAGAGACACAGTAGATCAATAATTCAAATCACAACAACAACAACAACAGCAGCGAGAACAACAACTTTGAAGCCAACCCAGAGACCAGCGAGGCCCGATGGTCCAGTGTCCAAGTGGACATTGTGTTCCTCCTCAGCAGAAATCCACACAGATAACAACAGCCTCAGCCACACACAGAGAGCTGAAGCAATTCCATGAGAACTAAAGGGCTGCGTGTGTAGGCGGAAACCATGAGACAGCGAGACGGATAACCTTCAGTTCTTGAAAAAAAGGCCTCCTCTCTAAGTGTACCACGTTACCCAGGCAACTGCAACACCTGGGCAGCTCTCGGGAGCTTTCAGAAAGGTCAGGGAACCAGTAAAATCATCACGTTCATCCCTTTCCCTACGAGCCTCAACTGGGAATCCACACCGCACTGATGCATCTTTATCTCGTACGATGTGGCGGGGCTGGGCGAGTGGGGGGGGGGGCCGGCGGCCCCCCCCCCCCGGCGCGGGGGGGGGGGGTTGGGGGGGTGGGGTGGTGGTGGGGGCTAGGGGGCGGGGGGGGGGGGGGGGGGGGCCCGGGAATCGAACCCAGTACTTTTAGAATGAGAGTCTAGCAACTACAATAACCTCCTTCCCCCTAGTCACACATTTCCTCCATGCTGCCATGACACATACAGAAGCATCTGTTTAAAACATTTTGTCTGAGATAAAAGAGGCTTTGGCTGGGTGTATGACGTAGGCACTTGTGAGATGGCAGGGGATGGCGAGAGATGCGGGGGAAAAAAAGAGAGACACTGATGTGTTGATGTGGGGAGTTAGAGAGGGACAGAGAGAGCAGATAGACAGAACAAGCAAGGAATTACGGGAGAGAGAGGGAGAGCGAGAGATGAGAGCGATCAAAAGAGAGATGGAAAGATTTAGTGTGAGAAAGATAAGTCAGTGTGTGTATGAGAGAAAGCGAGGGAGAAGGTAGACAGGGGAGAGTAAACTGGATCATAGGAAAATACTAGATAAGAGAAGGAGAATGAGAGACAGCGAGCAAATGAAAGAGAAACATGAGAGAGAGACGAGAGAGAGAGAAAAATAGAGAGAAAGGAGAAGGAGAGAAAGAAGGGGAAGAAAGAGAAAATGTAAGCGACAAAGAGATAGGAGAGAATGGAGAGAATGGAGAGGCTGCGAGAGAAATAAGAAAGGCAAGAGAAAGAGATAGGAAATGAGAGAGAGACAGAAAAAACACAAGGAAGAGTAAGGAGAGTGGTAGGGAGAAAAAGAGAGAATAAAGGAGAGAGAGAAAGCAAGAGAAAGAGTGTGAGGAGAGGGCGTGAGAGCGAGGGAGTGGAGAGAGGTAGGGTGTGTACAGCGTCCAGCATCCATCCATGCGTGGTGGTGTCTGGGCTCATGCTGAACCGGGCCGTTCTGACCCAGGGGCAGCGGGCTGACGGTTACCATAACAACACTACATGTTTACCTGTTGTGGAACCCGGGAAGCCTTTCGCTGATGCCGTGGTTGCAGACACAGAGTTGAAAAACAGTCGAACATGAAAAGGTTCAAATCACAACACGGAAAATCAGCCCATTGCCGAGAGAAAATCAGCTGTTTGAAAACAACCACCGCATTTAGAGTGACCCAAGGCAGAGCATTTAGGTCCGAGCCATATGCATTCTGGGTATATTCCTGTGTAACCAGGACACCGGATTAGGCCGTGTCAACCTACAAGCGGAGAACACACAGTACTATTTGTAGTCTGCATCCCCCTGTAGGATAAAGCCAGAGGAATATACGCTCTGAATTATTCATGAGTGCTCAAGAAGCCCTTAGCTGCCGCTGGAAGCGCTTGGGGCTTTGCTAGCGTCAACACTTTAGGGTTCTGGCTTTTATTTTGAAGTTTACAGGGTATACCACGTCTGCTGATAATTAGGTGAGGCGTATGAGATGGCAACAAACACTGCACAGTGTGGCACACAGGATACCTTGCCCCAAACACCCCACAAAGAGAAGCCCACAGTGAATTTAAATACATCCCGACTGTAATTAAATCACTGGTTTGTGTGATTACATTAGCAAGGTAAATGTAATAAATGGAAAATAATGTAACGAGTTATTCAATTATTGAAAACAATATATATATATAGTATGTTATGGTGTACGTCTGAGATTGATAATGTTATTGGCTTATGTTCTTGTCTTCATTAAGTTAGATTTTATTACAACATGTACTGATTATATGTGGGGGCCTTTATGTTCATAATTGCAATACTGGGTTTGTCTTGCATGCATATGTTTTAAACGTCCGAAGACATGAGTACTGCAGTCCTACTTGAAAATGTGCCTTACATTTAATTTTTTCCATTTTTCCCCAGGTGAAAGTTGGCAGAGGATATTTTTCAGGTTAATGTCAGAGAAGTAAATCAATCTGTTGAGAGAGCTGAACAGTGCCCGAGGCTGCATAATATCTGGGACTAAGCGCGGTGATTACCAAAATGAGCTACTTTATCTTCATGATCGTCTGGTTCCGATACACTACATACAGCACCGTCTCCAGATGATTATTTGCATGATCATTAAATACTGTTGAAATTCCACTTGACAATGCTCCTGCGAAACAAGAAACGCATCCTTAAAGTAAGCGGCAGTATTAAGGGTTTAGGTATCTTGTATAAGGGTGCTTGAAGGTAGGTTAAGTGCATTGGGAATCAAACCCAGAACCATTCAACTAGAAGTCAAACACCCTAGCCATTAGGCTAGTGTTTACCAAACTGGGGGTCGAAAGTCTAATGATGCCTGATAGGCAAATAGCGTCACTACAATTGACAACTTTATGTGACACGATGTACTTAGGTTCAATGGGCCATTGTTACAGGTTAAAACAATGTGCAGGGAAGCAGATGTTCCCAGCCTTTTATGTTAACGAGCCAAAACAACACTTAACTACTAACGGCAAACCAATGCCACTGGGCTTACAATATGCTAACATTATAGGCTAACAATAAACAGAATAACAGGGACATCAATAAACGTCCAATAAAGATGTTGCATAACTGATCGCTAATAAGCAACTTAAGCAGAACGGAACTGCTGAATAGAATCTGTCCACTTTGTCTTATTGAGGAAATACTCAACAGACGCTACGCAGCCTAAAGAGTGTTTTAATTGACATGCTGTGTAAATACCAGTTTGTTATGTACTTTGTGTTCCACATCGTATTACATAATACTCCCATAATAACCTCCCGCTGGTGTGCACTTCAAGGGGTCAAAAAAATGCATGAAAAAACAAAACAGTTGGATCACTGGAATACTGCCTCTCACGCTCGAGAATACAAGAGTACGGACGAACAACATCACAGAATTCTGGTCATGTCAGCCGTTGTCCACGGAAGAAGGAGGAGAAAAGGGCAGGCGAAAGCAGGGGAACCGAACGGAATGAGAGCAGGAGAGAGGAAGGGGAGAGAGAGGGAGAGATGAATCAAGTCCAACGCCACCATTTCCTGGCTCAGAGCCCGGCCATGAGGTCATCAATCACAGGCCGCGTGCTTAATGTTGTGTTTATGAGCACGGCTAGACAGGGATGGCTGGTGTACCTGGGGTCGCCACGCAGGCTGGGGGTGACGGAGTGGGGCTGAGGGATGTTGTTATGTGCTGTTGTAGTTGTTGTTGTTGTTGTTGTTGTTGCTGTGGCTGTTGCTGTGGTGGAAGGCGGCTAGCGAAGGAGGTGGTGGTGGTGGTGGCGGTGGTGGAGATGGAGGAGGTAGAGGTGTTGGTTCAGGCGGTGGAGGGGATGGAGGTGGTGTTGGAGGTGACGAAGGGGACGGAGGTGATCATGGTGGAAAAGGAGACGGTGGATATGAGGGGAGCACGGACGGGGCAAAATCAACAAGAATCTTGAAAGAAAATAAGCAACAAAAGTTCACTGAGGGTAAAGAAACAGAAAATACAAAAATGACAAGCATAACCTAAATAAAAATAATTTAACCAACCAATGTCAAAGCTAATAGTGCAAATGGGACATAAACACAGACACTGGCCAAGGCAAAGTCTATGTGTTCCTTCTGAAGCTCGATGCGTCTCTGAACTCCAGACCCCAGAGCGCGGAGCTGTCATGGACGTGGTTCCGGGCCCGTTGCCACGGCGGCTGACGGCGGCTGGTCCTCATTTTTTCCAGACACAGTGATTATTATGTATCCCCCGCCTTCATTTAACTTTATTTATAATGCGGGCGAGCGACGGAAATGCAGATAGTGATGAATAGCGGCGAGGCGGTGACATTTATAGCTTCTCAGCTATCGTTTTATTCACAAATTAGCTTCAGTGCGGAGCGGGAGATCTAAAAGCTATAAGTAGTCAGGCAGCATGAGTGCAGCGCTCCAAAGAATAACTGTCAGATATATTATACATGAAGACTCTTAGCTGCAGCCGTCAGCCACCCGTCCGCTCCCAGCCACCGGGACCTTGGTGTTTATTGTGTTGATTCTGCTACGGTCATGTCATTGGGGCTCATTTCTCACAGATAATCTAATAAAAAAAAAGTCTCAAACAGCTCCCGGGCACAGGGCGCACTTTAACAACCTCCAGAGTTTTGAATTCCGCCGTTCCCTTTCAATCTAGAATGATCGGAATGAGCAATGAGGTTTGGGTGGAATGCATGATGCTAGTGGGAACTGGATGCTCTCTTAGCCCAACATAGCTATCCTAGCATGACACAGCGAGCATAGCAAGCTATAGCTGGCCTAGCCAGATATAGCTAGCCTATCGTGACACGGATAGCCTAGCATGACACAGCTAGTGTAGCTGTAACAGCTGGCCTAACAGAGAAAACATAGCCTGACAGAGTTGTCTTCCTCTCTTTACTGAACCAGAGATGATGAGACACACATAACAAATACAACTTTTCTTTTTCCCAATCCTGTCAGTCTGTTTCTCACAAAAAAGTGAGTTTTGCATTTGTTTTTCCCAAATAATTACAGAAAAATAAACGCCTTTAGTAAGCGTTAACCTTACAAACTGTCAAAAGGTTAAATAAATGTATCAGGACGTTCTTGTTATTCTGCATTTAGTCTATATATATGACAGGAATATTATTAATGTGCTAGTTTTTGCAATTCATTTATTTTTATATCTTCAGGCAACACTTAAAAGCTAAATTGTGTGAGCCAAACAGATTAGGTTGCTTCTTGATCTTGGGAAGAGAGCAGCAGATGAACCAGGAACCCCACTGAGCTAGCCCTAGGCTGTTGGGCTAAGTCTGCTACCACTGCCACCTCCGTCACCACCACAACCATCTCCATCACCTCCTCCATTATAACCTCCAGCACCGACCCATCCACTTTTCTACCTAGTACCACTAGCACCATCGACGCCACCGACCTTGATTCTACCATCAGTGCTACCACGTTTACCACCACTAGCGCCTCCACCAGCACTTCCACCATCACCACCACCACCACCGTCACCATTATTAACGCCTCCTCTATCACTACTACCACCACCGCCCTATGTCCTACATCACCACCGCTAGCATTTCGTCATCTCCTTCTCCACTATAACGATCCCCATCGGCGACCCCCACTATGAACACCACCACCTTCATCACCACACCACCACCACCACCCCCCCCGTGGCGCTGATTGGGGTGTTCACCCACGTAAGCAAACTCTCCCAGCATTTGCTCTCCTTGCCAGAGGCATCAGGACAACCTGCTCACATGTTTCTAGGTTGTAAACGGAGGCTAGGTCGTAAACGGGTGGTAAAACGGTCATGAAGTGATGCATGGAAACTCGTAAATAGACGTTTAAGTGTAAAGTGATTAATGTTAAAATGATCAGTCCTAAATTGATGTAACATTGTAAGCCGTTGTTGGTGTTAATTTTGCTCTCTCTCCATGGATTCTAAATCCTCATAATTACATTTAGACTGGACTGTAAATAGCTGTTGTGTAATGTTGAATGAGCTTGTGAAAGAGAGTATATCTTTTTTTATATTCAAAAAGTGTCTCAGGAGGTGAAGCAGGTTGTCAGGCAACCAGGAGGGTTGCTGGCTCGATCCTCGGTCCGTCTGGCTAAATGTCGAGGTGTCCCTGAGCAAGACACCGAACCTTGACTACTACCGATGCGCTTGCAGTTCCCTCACATTAACGCCGCAGTCAATGTATGAATGTGTGTTTGAATGGGTGAATGTGAGGCACAGAGTGTGAAGTGCTTTGAGTGGCCAGAGTCTAGAAAATCGCTACATTTCCCATTATATTTTAACAATCCGTAGAGGTTAACATTATAGTGCTATTTAATTATTCATTATTCTTGAAATTCAGCATTCTGCAAATCACACAATGGTTATACCTACTGACTCATTTGTATTTTATTTTTATTTTAGCTATTTCTATGACCTACAGATCAATGTGGGCAGCATTTGCCACCTATAAAAAAATCGTACCTGAAACATAATATCTTTATTGTTTAAAAAAATGAACAGACTGTTTATAAGGATGATCAAAACCCTTTCCAATGGAAATATATTATCACTGTCACCACATATGTAGATTTCTTCCAATCTATTACAAAACTCAGATGCAGATATGTAGAACCCACCACTGCAGGAGAGCAGGGGATCCATATGCCCATATATGGTGATGGTTCATATACGAAAGTGTTTCCCGAGCTTTGGGTCAAGACCTCACTGGGGGTCACCTGATATGCATATGGTGTCGCAAGAGATGTATAAGCTGTAGATATTTGTGCAATAAAAATAAAAATACAAATTTAAAAGTTTGGACTGGTCTCCTAAATGTCTTGTATGAACAGAATGCATAACGATTCATGAGCCACGAGCAAAACACTGCTGCTAACTAGCAGGGTCAATTAGCAGAGGGTTCACTGGGACATTGAAATGAATGGCGAATTCATGTTGACCACGTTAAAACAATGTGTGTCAAAGCAGATGCACAATTTTCATTTGGTTTTTTTGAGTTGCAAAAAATGTCCAGACCTAAGAAATGGGTTCTTAACGAGCCGTGAAATCAAGCTGTGAATCAGTATGGCGTGGCGTGGCGTACCGTATACGAAGAGGATGTATTCGGCCCGGCTGGTTCCCAGGTGGTTGCTGGCTTCACAGCGGTACGTCCCGTTGTCCGTCTTGTTGAGCGTGGTGATGGTCAGCTCGCGGCCCTCCACGATCATACGCTCCACGTCAGGGAGCTCCCCGCCATCCTTGGACCACAGCACCGGTTCTGGACTAAGAGGAGGAGGAGGAGGAGGAGTAATGATACAAAATAAATAAAGTAAAGTCAATTAAAAAATGAAATGACAGTATCTGTATTTAAAGTATTATATAGGCCAATAATAATCATATAGTAGGCATACAGTGCATTTAGTATTTAGCATACAGTATTATTAAAAAAATTAATAATAATAACCGGCACGTGCAGGTCGAATAAATAACCAGGTTATTTATTGCCAGGGACTATCAATAAAAGAGCTTAAAATAAATAAATAATAAGAGTTTGTTCCAGATTGTGGTCGAAAGAAATCTGCTTCACCATGCTTGTTCCGAACCCTGGATTCAAACACATAAGCAGATCTGATATGTATTTATGATGGACCTAAACCGTTTAGAAAACATAAAGAAGGAGAGGTGAAAAACATGCAGCAGCGTCTCCTGCAGCTTTGGTCCATTTATTGCTTATCTTTGTGAAGAGATAGGCTAGACCTATTTCATATTACAGTATGTGGTCAGAACGAGTTCAGAATGTGGAAACTCACTAGTTTTTCAGGTTTCCAACTTTTGGTTTAAGAATCACTGCGTTTGACATACATTTCAGACTTCTGTAAATATTTTTGTGTAACTTACATGGGGTTCCCTATGGACACACACTCAAGTTTCAAGTACTGCCCCTCCTGTGGGATAATCAGGGAGTTTGTGATTTCAAGGTGAGGTGCATCTGTACGGACAAAAGATCAAAACATTTATTAGCATGTTTTAAACAGTAGTGGGCTATGCTACATTAGTTAGCAGTATAGAGAGTCAGCATTAATTTGCTCTACTGTTACACATAACACAAACACGATGGGGAAATGTTCATGCCCAATGGCCCAACCTATTCAATAAAAATATTGAATAGGTTGGGCCATTGGGCATGAACGGCCTAATCTTTACCTACATGTCCCCTTTTTTAATCTCTGATACTATATTTTGGTGATATATGGGCTGCCAAACTGCAAATGTCCCTGTTTTTCATTTCAGTAAACTGGTCACCTAATAACATTCATCAGCCACGCTATGGTCCACAACAATTAGTATTAGTAGTCTGTAGTAGATAGCTCTATAGCTATCTAGACTTAAGGCTAAAGCTTATATCCCTTTCCTAGCTCTGCGTTAATCCCTCACCTGAACCCATAATAATCCTGTTCTGATCCCCGCCAACCCCTCCCCCTACAAATATTTATAATCTTAACCTTGAAATGTGATTTCCATACGTTTATGCATTTTTAATAGTAGCAGTCCACTCCCCTGACTGAGAATCATCTTTCTCGGGCCTAACTTGTTAGTCACTTGGGATAAAAGTGTCTGCTATATATACAAGCAGACGCCCTTATCCCAAGTGACTTACAACTTAAGCTGAGAACAATTCTCAGCAGCTAAATCAGTGTTTCCCATTCTCTTTGGTCTCATGTAGCCAGACAGCTCCATCAGTACGGCTCAAGCACCTCTTCATCCAAACCATTTAACAAGAAATGTTTTCCTTTTAACCTAAATGATCGTTTAGCGTTGCTGTTGACGCTATGATTCATATTGAGAGGATTACATATGTTGGATTGGGGTTTAAAATGGAAGAATCAGAGTATTTCTGGGCAACTACTGATCGGCAACAATCGACATGTATAACATTGAACAAATCCAAATTCATATCGGGTAGGCAGCCAGCAAAGCAAGATCAACATCTAAACAAGTAGGCCTACCCAACTAGATCTAGGACAGTGGTTCTCAAACTTATATTATGAATGTCTCCTGTAAGAGGGGACATTCATAATGTAATTATTCAGAGCCAAGTACCACTTTCAGCAGCACCAAGAAATTAAACTGATATAAATAATCAACACGCATGTGTGAACATGAGCATTAAATGTGTGGTGCAAATACTTTCAGCAAGAAAAATGCTGTGCTCCACGAGTTATGTCATTGTAAAGAGTTCAATACATTTTTTGTATTAAGGTGGTATTCAGATTCCACTCATGTCATAAAGGTGGCATTATTTTTACAACAACATAACCAACATTAAAACGACAAAAAGGTAACATTTTGGAAATTCTACCCTTGCAATCCGTTTTGAGAAACACTGCCCCCTAGAGTATGTGACCGTGCCGAATGACTCAATACAAGTAGAGCGTGTGGGCAGGAGTTCGTCCATCATCCAGTGCTTACAGTGGACTTGCAGGACCTCAGTGGTGAGGTAGGGCTTGTCCAGCGCCTGGTGCTCCACACTACAGGTGTACGCCACGCCATCGTCCCGTCGGTCCACCTCGAACTGCAAGCTGCTCCTCACCGTGAAGGACTTCCCGGTGGCGTTGACCTCCTTAGTGCCTTCAGGGGGAGAGGAGAGGGAGGAGAGTGGGGGGGGGGAGAACAGACGAGAGAAGGAAAGAGGAGATCCGATTAGAGGTCAATAACGTTGGAGATAGTGGTGGTGGGGGTGGTGGGGGTGGCGACGGTGGGCATAGGGGTGCTGGTGTATAAGTTTGTGGTTGTGGTGGTGGTGGTATAGGTGGCGCTAGAGTTGGAGGTGGAGATGGGAGTTGGGGGTGGTGGAGGGGCTGGTGGTGGATGTGGTGGAGGTGGAGCTGGCGTTTTGGTGGTAGTGGAGATGGGGATAGAGGTGGTGAAATTACGCAACGTACCATGGGATATAGTGCTGAAATAAGTGTTTATCGAGGAGTGCACATGTATTTTAATATATATATATATATATATATACGTATATATAAAAGTAGGGAACCACGTTTGTAAACTCAAATTATTACAAAATGATGACGATCATGTGGGTGTGTGAGAGTAAGAGCGTTCTTGTGTGTATGTGTGTGTGTATGTATGTATATGTGTGTGTGTGTGTGTGTGTGTGTGTGTGCGTCCGTGCACGTGAGTGACTGTGTGCGTGCATCGGTATGTGTGTGAGAGAGAGAGTGGGTCTTAGACCATGAGATGGACTGGACCTTTCAGGCTGCGTCACTGCCTTAATGTCACGGTCTACTTCAGATCCAATGGACTGCACGTAAGCGGAGCTGATGAAGGCAGAATGAGGCGCATACTTAAGAATGGATGAATTTAACTCCAGAAAAAATGACAATAGACCAGTCAGAAAAATGAAATGCCTAACAGCATGCATTGACATCGAATCGAACATGACAAAACACCTTTCAGGGAACAGAAAATTTTTGAAGGCGGGAGAAAACTGGCTTATTTGGACGGCAGCTGTTCCTGAGTCCTCAAAGAGAGAAACTGTGTATAAAAGCCTTATATAATAATACAGTTTAGCACAATAGATGAGATATTATTTCACCATGGAGTACATTTTGACGTCTGTTTCCTTCTACCAGTGAGAATGGAAAATGTGGCCTTGGAAATTAATTGAAAATTAAGTCAAACTTTTTGGTTTTACGCCTGGATTTGGTTGACTGGGCGAGAGTCCTGTAGGACTCGCTCTCAAACACCAACACAAAACAACGTCTCCAGTCAAGCCCACAACAGTCTCACTTTGGATCGCTTGGCATTGAATCACCGTCGTCAAATCGTCGTCTGCGTACGCCAACTCGAAAAACTGGAAAGGATTGAAGTTTCTTATTTTGACTGAGGCTGTTGTCCACATGAAAAGGATTCTGGAAGATTCCTCCAGCCCAACAATATAGAGGGTGGAAGAGGCCGGGCTGTACCATACTTCCTGCCACAGCTGGTTGTGTGTACTGAGCAGTGCACAAGTATCATTAAGAACCCTTCACAAGCTGCTGCCCTTCCCAGACAAGTCAGCTTCTAATAAAAGCCCTGCACTCTCTCACACAATGACACACACACACACACACACACACACACACACACACACACACACACACACACACACACACACACACAC
>JAOPUA010000055.1:3102577-3117811 GCA_027122455.1 Trisopterus luscus
GTGTGTGTGTGTGTGTGTGTGTGTGTGTGTGTGTGTGTGTGTGTGTGTGTGTGTGTGTGTGTGTGTGTGTGTCACACAGGATGTGTGAGCGTTATTGTGTCAGAGTTTATATGTATAGATGTTTGTTTGTGTGTGTTTATGTCTGTATATGTCAGTTTGTGCACTTGTTTTGTGAGATGTTGATGTGTGAGAGTTGGCGTGTATGTTCGTGCAAGCATGTGTGTATATATATATATACACACGTGCTTATTTGCACATTTGTATGGCTGTGTGTAGAGGTGTGTGCAGACTTGTGTTTGTGCACGTGTGCAAGTATGCAAATACATTCACATACTCACACACACACACACACACACACACATGCATGTGCGTGCGTGTGGGTGTGTTTTCTGTGTGTATACGTGTGTATTTTTATCTGTCTGTGTGTATATATATATATATATATACATATATATATATATATATACACGTGTGTGTGTGTCTGTACACGTGTGTGTACATGTGTGGGTATGTGGGTGTACATGTGTGTGTGCATGTATCTGTGTACAAGAACAGCTATGTGCAGGGACCTGGAGGCTAGGGACTGTCTGACGTGATATATTCCCTTCCCAGTCTGCTGGGGGGGAGAGGGGTAGGGGGGGAGGCGGGGTGAAGGCCTCCAACCACGTGCCCCACTGTTTATCTTCCAGATCCCCCGGCCCAGCCCCTCCTGTGGGCCCCGAGCACCTGCCTCTCCCCTCTCACCCCAATCACCAGATAGACCACCGCACGGACACCTGCTTAATGAGATCTAGATGCAGGTGCTTTTTTCACTCACACACTCGTTGATGAATCCACTCACCAGCTCATGGAACGACTCGGTGGACTCGAATGGAATGGATTTATTCGCTTTTTCACTCATTCATCTTGTTCATTATTTGACTCGCTCACTCCTTCAATCATTCATTTACCAACTCACTCATCACTTAATTCATTCATTTAGCTTCATTCTGAACAAATTACCTCATAAGACATTCTCTTGCTCACTCGCATTCTCTAATTCAGTCGTTTAAACACAACATCAACTATATGACTTTCTAATTATCGGATCTCCGATAATTTGAGTAGCGGCTATTGCACCCGTTTACTCACTAACTCACACATTCTGTCACTCATTCATTCAACCAAAACATTCAAGTGCCGACAAGGCGACAGAGCGTTGTGTCTCCGCACTGAGGGGGGAGGTGTGGGAGAGGGATATGTGGGAGGGATCGATGCACTTGATAATTGCAACTCGCCCTTTTCTAATACTGTATTGATTCTCAAAACAAGAATGGTTCCATTTTAGGATAGTTAGGAAAGTTTTGCCCAAAGATCTGCTGCGTCTTCACCAAGTGATGTGACAAGGTGGCGTTGCAATGCTATTGTACTTTGTAATATTGTAGGCCTATGACAGTAAGTATGGTGGAATTTTATCTATGAATGTCTGCAGGTCACTTTGTGAGGATATATTAACTGATGACAGTGAGCTGGAATATATATTGTTGTATTACTGTCCTATAACATTTAAATCTATCAGGGTATACTGAATCGTCACTCATATCAACACACACATTTGGTACAGCCTAAGCAGAATGGTAGCCCCCGTCGGACCCCGCTAGTCTGCTAGTGCAGGCCTCTGAGTGTGTAACATACCGAGGAGGAATCACTGTTTGTGGGGACGTCATCGCACAACTACAGGCTCTGAGATCAGAGCATTTTACTGGACAGAAAGATAGAGATGAGGGAAGGGGTGAGGGGATGTAGGGGGGTTGCGGGGAGGGACAAAATTCAATTCCAGATCCCTGGCTTCAGAAGAGTATGGAAGCTGAATGTAAATAAAGTTCTGTTTCACTGCGCAATGATTTATGATGGGGCCGGGCAGCCGGGGCCAGCCAGCCTGCGTATTGAGCGGAATGACTCTCCCCACATATTGGAAAAAAAGACTCAACAACAAAGCGCGAGGAAAAATGGGGCCCGACAGATGGATGACCTTCAGGCCTCCTTGCCGCGGGTGGAGGTGAAGGAATTTGTTTAGCGAGCCGATCGTTCACTGCAATAAAAAAATAAGAAAAAAAAATGAAAAAAACAACATAAGAATGACTGGAAACGACATCCATCCAGGAGGAAAAACTCAGGAGGAAACCAGCGGTGGCTAGAATAGTACCTTATGTTCTCCTCTGAATACGTTTGGGTATCTAAAATTCAATCAAAAAGGTATAATGCAAACATTTAATAACAATTCATAGTGGCATAATATATGCCAATAACCACGACCACAATCTACCCACCACGTTACCCCGCCCTTACTGTGGCACATTTTAAGACAACATCTTCCTCTCCATCAACTGGGTGAATAGAATTCTGTTTCATCTGAAACTTCCTGCCTACAGGCATAATCTTATATCCATATGCCCACTTTTCTTACCAAAACAGGACACAGTATCTCAAGAGTGGACGATCGTTCATCAAATGGTTCCAAACTGTCACATGTATGCAAAATAAGAGCCTAGTTGTTGTTTTAATAAGGTGCCATTTCAGCAGATGTGATGTCTTACAAGTAAAGTATATATTTTGCTGGGGTGGAATAGTGAAATCTCAATTCGATCAAAAATGTCCACCAACTATATAGCATCCATTATCAAGTAGGCCTCCCTAAGCCATACCTGTGCTCTAATGACTATGATCTAGTCTCTTTGGATACCAGTGCCGACTAAAAGGTACTCCTATTGTATTGATATCCTTATACGACATTTAAGAGCAATGAAGATGAGACAAAGGTGCAAGTATCCGACATCCTGAGGCTAAAGTGTTGAGTACCTTCACATTCAAGGTGTTAAGCTTCGGGTGCTAATATAAGTGCTTAGTCACTCGGTGGAGGCAGATGGAGCCGGGAACGCGCTTCGGAATCCGTACAGACGCAAGAAGACAACGCGCCGCACGGCGAGACACAGAGCTGACGGGTTGATGTCCCCATCTCCATGCCACCACGGCGGAGCCTCCACACCTGCCTGGTCAGGGCAGCGTTCCCCCAACAGCGAGGGGGTGAACCCCGGGTCTGCCTGAGCTAACTGACAGCCGGATAACTGACAGCCTACATGATCAGCCGTCACTGCCTTCTGCCTGATTCATACCTGAACATTAAGACAGCCAATCAGAGGAGAGCTGGGACAGGGACAGGCGAAGGGGAGGGGGTTGGGGGGTCAGAAAGGGTCAGGGAGAGGGAGAGGGAGAAAGAGAGAGAGAGAGAGAGAGAGAGAGAGAGAGAGAGAGGAGAGCGGGAGAGAGAGAGAGGTTTGCTTTCAACAAAAGTGGACTTCTGTAGCAGAAATTCTGATCAAAAAGACACTCAACATAAAAATAAATAAAATCAATGTACAACACAATGTAGAATGCCTAAAAAAAACAATTCTCCTTGATGTTCTTCAATTTCAAAATGGCCTTCTTTCTCTTTTCTGACTTGAGAGTATGTTATTTCCTTTTCTATTACTCAGAAAGCAGCAATGCACCTCAAGGTATTTTGTTCTTTGTCCCATGAAAATATTTTACTAACAGACAGAACAAACTAATCACGCTGGCTCCCAGGAGAACCATCCTTAACATTTTATTCCAGGCCATGTCAGTAACAGTTCAACACATCCTGCAAACTTTGACGATGCAAAACGTGTATATTAAAGCTGGGGTAGGCAATTTGGAGAAACCAGTCAGAGCAAGCTAGATTTTGAAAGCATCCGAATGAAAAAAAGAAATCCCCCCCTCTCACTTCAGACCTCCCACAAAGACCACTCCCTTTTCAGAGCATTTGATTCATTGATTGCTGTCGGGATGCAAGAAGAATTTCAACCAGTATGACAAAAACTGGTTATAACATAAATTCCCTACCATAGATTTAATATTTATGTGAACTGTATTTTAATACTAAAGGTGTCTAACAGTACAAAAAATTATATTCCACAAAAAACAATAACCTTTGAAGGCCACTTAAAACTCTAATCCAGTCAACTTGGCTTACTAAAAATCCCAGTATTAGCTTATTAGGTGAGAAAATAAACTAAAGTTGGTTTACAGAGTTAAGGCAGAACAGATGATAAATCTTCTGCATGATGAACACACTCTGAGGGTCCTTCCTGTTCTTTATAGTAAACTCAACACCAACAAGACAACGGCTACAGTGTCAGGATTAAGGTGCCAAATAGCCAACATGCTAAGGCTAAATTGCCAATTAGCTCAACATGATAGATGTTACTGTACAGGTGCTAATATAGGTGCTTAGTCGCTTTGAAGAGGCAGACAGAGCCGGGAATACGCATGTGGTGAATCGAAATCCACACAAATACAACAAGAAAATGTGCCACATCCAGAGGCAAAAGGGCCCTGGTCAAGGATTGAACAGGTAATCTTCGTGCCACCACCTTCTGACGATGTCACCATCTCTCTGCCTCCACACCTGCGTGACCAGGGGTGCGTGCCCCCTCCAGTACCCCGTAGGGGGCGGGCGGGGGGGCGGTGGCATCGAGGGGTGAACCCTAGGTCTGCCTGAGGGAGACTGCTGGATAACTGACAGCCTACATGATCTGCCGTCACAGCCTCAGAAGAGGACAGGGACAGGAGAAGGGGAGGGGGGCTGACAGGGAGATAGAGATGGAGAGAGGGAGAGAGAGACAGAGAGAGATGGAGAGGGAAAGGTTTGTCTATCCTTATGAAAGAATAAAGGAAGTCTTCTGTTTCAGTAATAGTGAAATACAAAATGTCTAAAAACAACCATCATGCTCAGCATTGTTTATTATGAAAATAGCCTTCGCTCAGTTTTTTCGACAAGAGGACTTATTATTTTATTTTCTATTATTCAGAAAGCAATGCTCCTTAAAGTATTTTGTTCTTTGTCCCATGTAAATATTTTATTTACAGACAGAACAAAGCAATCATGCTGGCAAGAAGAAACATCCTTTTAACATTTAATTCCAGGGGTATCAGTAACAGTTCAAAGAATCCTGCAACTTTTGGCAATTTAAAACACGTGTATTAATATCTATGTACACTGTGTTTTTACACTATTGCTGTCTAACCATAAAATTAAAGTATGCCACAGAAAACAATAATCTTTGAACAAGGTCACTTGAATTTATTTTGCAGTCTTCAGATTTTATTGAGAGTTAGCTTATTAGTTAGGAAAATAAACTAAAGTTGGCGTACAGAGTGTAGCGATACAGACCAAGACAAATCTTCCACATGATGAACACATCCTTTTTTCAAAACTCTTACACAATGCAAAGATGATTTCCACACTAAAGCATTATATAGACTGTGTGCTGTAGAGAAAATTGCAGCGTGTAGGCCTATTGACTGCCAATCTTTGGGTTTATACACTGTATATAAGTTATATTTATAGTCGTATTATATAGCTGCTAGTTCCATTACTGTGTTGTTTTCAGGGCCTAGAGTTTGGCTGTGATATATTTCATATATTTCACCAGCGGTTAAGATTTATGTTCTACAAACTTGCTGGCGTGTTGCTGGGGATTGTAATTGCCTCTATTCATAGTTGCACCTCTCTACAGGGAAAGACCAAACAGGGTGTAATGTATTTATTGTCACATACAAAAACAAAGACATTTTTTGCACTTTTTTTTATGCTGCCGTAATTTGCTCCTTTAATAGAAGGAGGTGGTGTTTCTAGATAGATAAATACAGATGGATAGATAGAGATAGTTGTTGATAGTTATTAGTCTTCAAAAATCTGTCTAGCCTATGTGTAAAGTTTCTTGAATTATGCTCTGGGCTAAGTTCACTAGATTATAACAGGACGTATTAAATTGGATGAACCTTAATCAATAAATTCCTAGTCTGAATTTATAAATGGCCATCACAAGAAAAATGTTATCAAAATGATGAGGTGAACCCATGTACTTGAGGTGACAGATAGAATACAGACATGGCACAGATATACTACAGGATACTAGACTCAGGGCTAAAAGTGAGGAAATCAAATCCAGGACAAGGTTATCATCATGCAGTCTCCTGACTTAAAGCTGTTACGCATGCTAGTGCCAGCGCCGCAGAGGCTAACACTAGCCTAATTAAACTCTCCCTCAAATACCCTTGCCTCCCCCCCCGCCCCCCCAGCCCTCCAGAATACTGAGAAAGCAAGTGAAAATGGGATTTGGGGATAAACCAAGAAGGGAGGGAACTTGTTATGCATGTACGCAGCCGTTGTGCGACCGCTAACAAATTCCCTGTTAAGACCTCTTCCAGATTAGCCCCCGCAACCTGCGCGGCGTGACATGTTGCTAGCGCTCCCAGCACACAGACGCCACCGGAGGTCACCGTTCACATTTCTTTTGACACATTAAAGGTTCCCGTGATTGAACCACACGTCTCTGAGGTGCCTGTCGTAGTGCCAATAGTGTGCTGCGGCGCAAACAGCCAGCGACTGTGTGGATGAATAGATTGCTGACCATTTGGCGGCTATCAAAGCTTGGGGGGGGAAAAAAGAGCCAACCGAAGAGAGAGAGAGAGAGAAAGAGAGTGGACGTGCCCGTGCTAATTACGGCGGGGTCCAAACCGCTTTGAAAAGTTTACGACTGGCGGGACTAGTTAGGGCGAGTTGTAGTGAACATTTTATTATGATATTTGGTTAAAGCAATAGTTAAGTGGTGGATTTCATCAGAGATGGAGTTGCGAAGGGGGAGAGGGATGGAATGAAGGCCAAGGTCAGAGTTAGAGCCTGATTTCAGGTGAGCCTAAACTTAAGGACTTCATTTGGGGGCTACTTGTCAGGTGGAGAGGACGATTGAATCTAACAAGAGCTCTGAGTTGATGAAGAAGACGTTTAAAAACTCTCATGCCAAAAGAGTGTTTTAATAAGCCCACAAGTGTTTCTTCACACCCCCGTTCCAACTCAGTGGAATAAGCATCACTCTCCTCAGTTATACATTTTAATATCGTTCCCGCGTAAGCCACACACACACACACACAAACACACACACACACGCAATTGCCTTCACACACAAATACACATGCACAGAAACATATACACACACACATAGGAATGCACGCTCACGCATATAAACCCACACACCAACGCCTGCAAACACACGCGCACACACACGTACACACGCAAACAAAGACACACTTCAAACTAATGTGTTTTTCTAGTAATTTGTCAATTGTTTTTCTAAAGCACCTTATATTAGGCAAAGCATAATCATGTCGCCACAAAAACAGAAAATTAAGTTGGAGATTAAAGCAGCTGTTGTGACAACAAGAAGTCTAATCGTGTGGTTTAAATGTTCTGCATGTTTACACGTGGAACGAAAAGACATTTGTTTACTCTCATTTTATAGCCGCTCCTGCAGGAGCGATTAGCCAGCGTCTCTAGTTGTCTTCCCACAGTCCATGTCCTGTTGGTTTCCAGGCCGTCACGGTATGCGGCCAGAGCGCCATAAAGACGCGAGCTCTCTCTGTGTGTCGCCACCGCCGCCGCCATCGCCGCCGCCACCGCCGCTCCCCCTTGCCGTGAGATGTGACATTGCGGTCACCTCTGCAGGTAAACTCCAAGCGGCGGAGGCAGCTAATCTGCTGCCTGCGCTGGAGGCTCCAGGAGAGCGTTATTAAGATGCAGAGTAAAGACATCTTAAATGATTAAACACATAATTAACACGCTTTTCATGAAGGGCACGACTTGTCCATTCTCCAGGGGCACTACTGATTGGCCGTTGCCGGAAAATGCTTAGAAAACGATTCAACTTACTGTAGATACTATAAATAGCCATGTCATTCAAACAACGTCCATAGATGTTATTAATGCCTGCAGAATACATTCACTTTCCAGTGAAATGAGTCGAACCAGGTTCATTAGATCAAGTTATGATGGATATTTTTGCAAACAATCTATAAATAAATATTTTGTTATGCACAAAGTGACCTTTTGAGTGGCGGTTGTTGGTTGACACATCCAGAGTGTGTGTGCGCCAGAGTCATTGTGTGTGTGACTAAGTTTGTGACTTTGTGCGTGTGTAGTGTGCATGTGTGACTAAGTTTGTGACTTTATGCGTGCGTGTGTGTGCGTGACTGTGTGTGTGACTGTGTGCGTGTTCCTGGGTGCATGGGACACAACGCATTTTGCATGCATTCTGCACTCTGCTAATAGAGAAAACAGAGCAGTCAGAACAGTCCATTTACCATTCAACACAACACTGCCACTTAGAGACATCGCTACAAGGCAAATTATACTACGCCAAGATAACATTGAGATACTATTGATTGTAGACCAACCCTATGGTTCTCGTGTCACTCATCATTCACTGCCAGGCAAACTCCATTCACTCCTATTATTTTAGTATTTAGTCACTAAGCAGATGCTTTTATCCAAATAAGTGAATTATTATTATGTAAGTTAACAATAATAGCTTATTAATGAGCAGGTAGAGGTTAAGGGCATCTTGCTTAAGCACGCCAACAGGCAGGAGGTAGAC
Organism: Trisopterus luscus; assembly: GCA_027122455.1. Lineage (NCBI taxonomy): Eukaryota > Metazoa > Chordata > Actinopteri > Gadiformes > Gadidae > Trisopterus > Trisopterus luscus. The sequence continues at coordinate 3,111,070 of JAOPUA010000055.1, forward strand.
AGAATGTCGGGGTTCAAACGTGAAACCTCTCAACTGGGAGTACAACAGCCTAACCACTAGACTTTAATGCGCTCTAACGATTAGATTAGACTGTCATGCATTAATCTTCCTCAATTTTCACCTCCTGGGAAAATAATGTAAATCGAATCAATCCAACCGGGGGAAAAGCACGAAGCAGGTTGCTCTGTCCCAAACTCCTAACGCTGTTCCATGCAATATTTGCCACCAAAACAGTTTAACCATTGTGGAGATAATTATTCATGATTGTGCCAAATGAACCATTTTGTTTGCCTAACAACAAAGTGTAAAGCCGCCGTCTTGCGTGACAACTCGGGAGCCTCACGCTGCGATCTGGCCGTCGCCCCAGAACCAGCATCTGTCAAACCAAATGGATATTGTTTACAAATATTTTAATAAACAACTATGTTGCCATAGTAAAAGGCAGCGGTCTGAGAGGGACGACTGGAGCCGGAGTGTTTGTGAGAGAACGCGTCACGTTTCCCACGTGGACCAGTTTTGGCAGCACAGCGCTCTGTGGCACCTCACCAAAGAACAGAACCACACTGGGAAACAAATTAATTATCCACATTTTAACGCCCGGCGCAAACAAATGAACGTGGCTTTAAAACACATCCGCTGAAATGTTTCCGATGTACATACCGGTGTTGCGGAAATACTTTGTTTAGGTATTGATTTAGATGGATCTAACTCACCGTATGCTTATGGGAGGAGATGGACACAGAAAATAATATAAACGGTATTCATGAGTTATGTATTTCGGGCTTACTTGACATTTCTTTTCTATTTTGACCGAGATTAGTTAACAGTAATGCATATATAATTTGACAGGGAAGTCAAGCTGCACTCCATGCATCGACCTTGCAACTTGGATAATGTTGTTTTTGTGAAAAATGCGCACTGCCTACAAAACAACGGCAGGTGTAAAACTAAAACACCACATGCCGAACTTCCAAACGGTGACACAATGACATGGTCATGACTTATCTGAGGCTTTTAATGCAAAAGTAGAATTAAAAGCGACAATGCCCCTCTCGCAGGTTTTTCGCAGAACATTAAGACGGTATTTCTTCATCTGCGACGTTTGCGGTGTGTCCTGTATTACCGAGCTAATTAGGTCACCCGTGGTATCGCTGACATTGTTTGGAGATTAAGTTCCTCAGACCCATCTGGTAAATGGCTCCGTAGGTTCTCCACTCCTATTAATACATCCCCAACCGAGCAGAATGAAATATACTCAACCCTATTAATGTCCTAATCTAATTATTCAACATCACTAGGCCACCGTCTCCCCACCGCCCTCAGCGGCGGCTCAAGACACCACAGAGGAATGAATAATATAAAAGGTTCCTAGCTTTCCTTGAAGGCCATGCGTCACTTTCATGGAGGACGGAGGTAGTTCGATCAGTCGCGGCTGTTAAAGGTGGGGGGGGTTCGTTCGAGATTTGGTTGGAGATGAAAGATGGTTGGTGAGAGAGGGTTGGTTGGTCGGTTGAAGATGGTTGTTAGGAGAGGGTTTGTTAAAGAGGGTTTGTTGGTTGGAGATGGTTGAAGGTCGATAAAGATGGTGAGTTGATGAGAGACGTTTGGATGGAGAAAAAAATGCATCTCCACCACCGCAGACGGAACCCACTGACACTGATTTAATTTACCCAAAGTAAGACGCTTAGTATAGTATACTGATGAATCTAAATCAGATTCTGTCCAGATTGTCTGGAAATCCTATTCATGTGACCGTGGAACTCAAACCTGATATCTCTTTATCTTTTGATTCAGTTCTGTCAATAGAATACATTCCATGCAAAATATTGACTATCCACAACATAATCAGGCCTATTTTTTTTCTTTCCTTTGAAAATAATCGTTATACTACAGGGAAATTAGCTAAATATTGGTTGGACATGCCGGGATTTAGGATTTTAATCTGTAGCAGATTCCATTGGATCTTTTCCATGCTGTCAGGGATAAAAACCATCGTAGAACCTTTAAAGAGGGTTGGTTGGTTGGTTGAAGATGGCTGTTTAAAGAGGGTTTGTTAAAGAGGGTTAGTCGGTGGGAGACGTTTGGATGGAGATAGAAGATCGTTGGTTAAGAGGGTGTGTTGGTTAGTTAAAGAGGGACCAAGACGGAGCAGTTTTGTTGATTCAAGATGGTTGTTTAGTTAGTAGGTCAGAGAAGTTGGTTGGGGAATCGATCTCACAGCTGGACATGAAGGATGATGAATGTTGTTGAAAGGCCTCAACACACATCAAGAAAGACTATCAAACACAAAAATACCTAAAATCGTGTCATTTTATAATAAAATCATCTGTGTCTAGAAAATGTGTCTCCACCACAGCAGACGGAACCCACTGACACTGATTTAATTAACCCAAAATAAGAAGCTTAGTGCAGTGAATCAAAATCTGATACTGTCCAGATTGTCTGGAAATCCTATTCATGTGACCGTGGAACTCAAACCTGATATCTCTTTATCTTTTGATTGAGTTCTGTCAATTAGAATAAATTCCATGCAAAATATTGACTATCCACAACATAATCAGGCCTATTTTTTATTCTTCCCTTTGGAAATAATCGTTATACTACAGGGATATTAGCTAAATATTGGTTGGACATGCCGGGATTTAGGATTTTAATCTGTAGCAGATTTCATTGGATCTTTTCCATGCTGTCAGGGATTTGAAAAAACACCATAGAGTCTGGATTACTCTCTACATTCATACTCCTACTCAGATACTATGACGGTTCATCCAGGTTCAGTGATGTACACCAGCACCCCCGACTAATATCAATACCACCATCACCTGGGTGTGAATTTAAATGAACTGTTTGATATGTTTTCTTCTCAATTTCAGATGTGGAATATTGAACTGTAAGAAGCGCAACTGTAAGAACAAGGATATCAATACTGCATTTATTGGGTCAGAGTGTACAATTAGCATATCTGTTCGGCTATCTCTCGTCATTAGGACTACATGACTTAACTGTTAAGGGTGTTAAATATTCATGGAAATTTCATGGAAATGGGCTAGGGTGTTTGGCCTGCCAGCTGAAATGTACTGAGTTTGATCCCCTATGTCCACAGTCTACCTGCAGGCATTCATTACTAACCACTTATTGCTCCTTAAAGACATATATGAATGTATATGAATCACAGTTATTTGCTTTTGATGAAAATGTCCTCTAAATAACTATAGTAAATAGTAACTGAAAAGAAAAAAAATACAATTACGATGTCATGGGTTGCCGAATTTGTCAAAATACACAATACAATCGAAGGCTATCACTCTAGGCAAACAAAACAAGAGCCATGAACGACGTGGAGAACAGCGGTTCACATCTGTTGCTTCCTCTAAATAACATCGCTCACTGCAGTAATTATTCCGCCCGACGACAAAGCCGATGCAGACTACGTGCTTTGAGAGGTCGCGGGGTCAACGACGCCTGACACATAGCACTTTACACCCCCTGCACTGGTCAGTGCGTTGCAACCATGTTCAGACACATCACAGCACTTTTTTTTTTTTAAATGCATTTATCTATTTTATTTTTCACAGCGCAAATGATGTAACATTACCAAATTACATTTTTAACTAAAAACCCTATGTTGTGACTAACATCACGGTAAAACACGGGCCAGAACGTGTCCACAGTTATTAGTATTCATTGCAGAAACACTGAGCCCTGAGGTGTTGGAGATTAGATCAATTGCGCCTCTTTGATTAGATTGATTTTGTTATTGCCAGTGCTGAGGTGCCATGGATTACATCTATCGTAGACATATATTTAACTCAGATGTCAAACCAACCAAGCGACACATGCATTGTCCCATATTCTGCATATGCATGGTTCAATATCATTCATCCATGAATGGTGGCACTTCTAAGAGTAGCCAAGAATATATCTATTTTATCACAGAAAAATATTTTTAAAAAGACCGCACGATATCCCCAATAATTTTTAACCTTTAGAGATTTAATTACGTAGGGGGACAAAAAGGGCCCAGTATTTATTGAAATGTCCATCAATATGCAGTTCTAATCATGTCCCTGGTCACCGGGTCAGAATGAAATAAGGCACAAAGTGCAACTCACTCCATCTTAATGAATTCGACTCCTCTCTCTTTCATCTCCCTCAGTCCACCTTGCCTGGAGTGTGTCTCTCCAGCGTGTTGGAGTGTCCTCCGTCGGCCCACGCTCCTCCACACCGTTGTGGGTGATAAAACCCATCGTAACAGCCTCTCCTGGCTTTACTTAAACATCCCTAACCAGTAAGTTGTCAAAATCACTTGGTTGTACAGATTCTGCCTAAGAGCCACGGATGTGAACAATAGCAATACAGCCCTTTGGTGTTTGTGCGAAGACATTTTGTGAAGTACTTGTGTAGTCATTCATTGTTATGTTGTCAACGAACTCAGTACGGACCGACATTTACTCCAAAAGACGAAAACTGCAATATTGCCATCCATTTGTGGATGGGACGTGGCTGAATCAGCACAACAAAGTAATTTTGACAAATGATATTGGTTTGGGGTGATTCAATGAAGGAGAGATGGCTATGATGGTTTGATCACGAGGACCGGCATTGTCCTTCAAGTCTCCGGGTGCTGACTACAGAAACGGCATTAGTCTCCTCTGCTCCTGTGAGCAGGCGGTTGTCTTATGAAGAACAAGGGCCGCAGCAGCCAGGTGATGCAGATGTCACCTGTCGCTAGCAGACGCTAACGTGGTTACGACGACACAGTCGGCCCATTGGCAATCATTCTGCGATTAGGCCGCGCCGGGGTGATGCGAGTGGGAAGCTAAAATATTCAGAACCCAGATCTCCGCGTGAAATAGTGGGTTTTAATCGACTTGTAAGAAGAAAATGTGTTATTAGCAAGTTATCTGATGGCTGGGTGACACGGACGCAGCTGGAATATAAGCTGTGCTGATACGATTCTACACACTTACATGAAATGCAACGCTTTTTCATGCATTATGGAGATTCTAATATCAGGAGAAATGAGTCGCTGCCCCTCTTTTGTTTGCTTGGGGACGAGTTGATTATAAATTTACGTCAAGATGAAAGTTGTATCCTCAAGCACATTTCTACGAATGCATTTAGCATGGGGACATCATTAGGAAGGCTAAAACACAGTATTTCCAGAAAGGGTGATAGACAATTTCACAATATGAAGGTTAATACATAGTGTTTCTATTATAAAGGCCTATAAACCTCCATAATGAGGGCTAATAAGTATTTCTGAGATTTCTGAGAACGGTATTTCTATAAAGGTCAATGTAAGTATTCAGATTACAAAAAGGTATTTAAAGACTAGTAAATCATAAAGGTTACCCATCATTAATACTATGACGAGGGCAAGTAGTTCTAAGAATGAAATACAGCATTCCCATTCTAAAGGCTGAAATAGAGCATTTCTAGGAATGAAGATGGCGGTGGCCATGCAGAGGAAAAGCAACAGGAGTCTTTTCAAGGGCAGTGAGGCTGCTGATAAACCCAGGAGCCAACAGCAGATTTAATCTCGCAGTCCCACTTGGCACATAATAGGAAAGTTCAGACAGATTTATCTCAATAAGTCTCTCCAACTAAACCATTTTTCATTTTATCAAGTAAATGCAGCGACGAGGGAGCTTCGACACGTTTAATTTACAAAAGCGAGGAGGTCAGAGAAAGTAAACTCTGGACCCAAAGTAGCCAGCAAAGTCTGATTACAAAGTGACTGCCTAGGGGTGCTGGTACTAGAACCTTGTTGGGTTAAGAGAGATGTGTGTGTAACCCCTCTCTCGCTGGCATCACATTTGCTTGAATGATGCGCAAACTTACACTCAAACCGCAGGGTAAGCACCATCTATAGTGGACCACTGGTAGCTGTAAATGGCGGTAACTGATTGGCTCAGATTGTTGTCAAGTGACCACCTGACCAAGCTGAGACCAATCGGAGACAGCAAACAGAGTTTGAATGATCTATAAATTAAATCAAAAGGTATTAAATAAAAGAGGTAGCTCTCAATGGAGTTTGATCATTGGGATGTATTACAGATAGGCCAACATCACTTTATTTAGACTAAATACATACTTAATAGAAATATAAAAATACCATCACTGCATTTTGAAAGGCTGCCTTCAAGCCATCATAAAAAATTAAGAAAACATTTTAAATTACAACATATATTTTCAGGACTGAAATCAATCAATCTCTGATTAAGAGACAGGCCCTGTGCAAAGTTAAATGTGTGCATAATTGATTAAACTCGAGTGAACTCATGTCAAGTTTATTTGCGTATGTAGCACTTAATCACAGCTCCGCTCTCAGAGGGCTTCGCAGCCCCAGATTCAAACAAGGTTGACGTCAATAGAAGCAATAATCCACAACACGTGAGAAAAAAAAAGGAGGAATTTTCTCCCCCTCCATTTTCTCAACGGTTGTTTTCCTCTAAATCCCAGCTGGTTGCGATAGCACAACATAATAACAGTTACAGTATCTCATAGCACGTCCATCGGTGACCCTTGGCAACGCAACAGGCGCACAACACTCAGACTCGGACTGAGCCAAAGCCCGCCCGTCACACACGGTACGCATGACAACACTCCGCGGCGTTTCCATGTCTCTCTCCGCAGGGAGGAACCGCCACGCAGGCTAGCACGGTGTAGCCCAGTGCGGCTAGTTAATTACTCTACAGCATGGGCTAGCAGTTAGCCTGGAGGGGGGGGGGGTGAGGGG
>JAOPUA010000055.1:3127424-3137830 GCA_027122455.1 Trisopterus luscus
CTGTTTTTTGCTTTCGTTTTCTTTCTTCTGCCTTCGTCGCCGCGGCCGCCCCCCCCCCGCCCCCCCCCCCGCCCCCCCGCCCCCCCCCCCCCCCCCCCCCCCCCCAGGGGGGTTGTATCTTTTGTAATATGCAGTTGTGTATTAAAGGGCATCTGTCTGCAGTTAATCTAATGCATGTTCATGATATGTGAGGGGGAGTGGGAGAGCTGCGAGAGCTGTGAGGGGGGTATTTAACTCCAAACTGTTCCGAGGTCGATCCCCAATGACAGCCCAGTCGGCCCGTCCCTGTACAACCGTGATCTGAAGAAGCCTACATGCTGCTCCTTAATGACATACATCTTCAATTCCCCACAAGTCGCTTTGGATAAAAGGGGTCTGCTAAATGACTAAGAGGTAAATGATGAGAACACACAAACGACTGAACGACCATATCTAGGTTATTACCCGTGCACACCCCGCTTCCGCCAGACAACACACAGATCTTTGTTCCTGCAAATTTTTCGAGGAAACGAGACACTTACAAATTTTCAGCATAATCACCTCTCAGCAGAAAGCAAAAAACAAACACATGGGATAATGAATCGAGCTGAACACAAAACCCAAAATAATTAGCCAATTAAAGGTGTGCGGCAACAACGAGGAGGCCGTCTACACACACACTCCCAAGGTCAAACACATTTAAATGCAAATTCACATAACTGATTGCTGAGAAGGATTTGTGCTTTAACGACCACGTGCAATGAAACCATCTGCCTGAGTTCTTCTCCTCCAGCATTGTTATAGGTTACAGGAATGTGCTTCAAATGGATTACACAGGAAAACTACATTGAGCCTTTCCACAATTACTCTTCATCTCGGGGATAATAAAAGCCAGAGAAATGACAGTGGATGCCGGCTGTGCAGGGTTAAGATAAAATGTATTTAAAATAAAAAGGCTGCAATAACTGATTACATTTCAAACATTTGTTTAGCGTTGAAATGCGTTCTTGACATAACACCATTTATGAAAAATGAGTTAATTTCCAGCCAATAGCTGGCAGCACAAGATAGTACAGAGGATAATGGAGAGAATAAACTGTTGAAAAAATGATTTAAATAGTGGATGGAAAAATAAAACCAAAAAATTACCAACACAGAAAGTAGTTGTTGTACAACAGATTTATCATATCTTGGACTGAGAATAGTGACATTAACAGCACAGATCTTGTACTGTTAATGTCACAAAAAAGTGATTGCCTTTATGGACAGGATAGGAAGAAAAAGAAATGACGTGTAGCATAGCACCTTAGGTCAGAATCAAACCTGGGTCACTACAAAACGTGCTTCATAGGCAGAGTTCATAGGCAGGTTCAGCCATAAAAAAAGATCTACTGTGACACTAAAACACAGTTTCAACTTTGGCAATTTAATGGTGGTTAAACATGGAAAACATTGACCATATCCTTATACCTGGATAATGTGAATTGTTTCTATCCTCACAGTCTGCTGTATCTGTATTCCATCTGTTTAATACATTTTTTAATATTTTAATATATTATAGATAGGTAATTTTTCATTTTATTTAATTCATGATCTCTTTTTTGCAATTTCTTTGGCTTTCCGACCTGGGAATTGACTGTGCTGCTATACCATTTGGTAGTGTTATCTATCTATAACTAGTGCTTTCATATCTACATGAGAAATGTGCAGCCTAGTGTCTTTAAAGCACTTAATGAACTCTTGTTTTTTTTTTAAAGGGTGCTATTTAACCTGTTGATGATTTTGATGACGACAACGACGATGATTCAACTCAATTCTATTTTAAACAGCAAAATAGTAATCATAAACCACAAGATCACTGACTGTAATCAGATCATCCGAGACAGTTTAGACCTTATCAAAACATCAACCCTTCCCTAATCAATAGCCCTTATACCATATGGAATCCATACAGCAACGTGCCTGTGGCTGTACCAACTATGTGGTAAGTCTGATCTACTAACACTACACTGACAAAGGAACCCCATGACAAGCCATTTAAAAACCTGCACTCTAGCGGCGTCACACAGGCCCACCCAGACATAGGATGGATAGATCAGCCGGCCAGCTGGTATAGTCCACTGGGCGGGTCGATCCAACCAATCGTATGTATCTCAGTGGACACGCCCACCTTCGATGTCATTATGATGTAGAAACACCACAATCGTTCACACCTGGTGTAGAAACCCGGGCCGTGTAACACAGCGACTTGATGGAAGCAAACACCAAAGCGTACGTGGATGACAGCATCCACCCAATCCATAAACACCCTTACAGCTCTGTGTACAAACTGTAACAAATCCCCAAATACTTCCTTTCTACGTGCCCTGGCGACAGCCATTGCCGCGGCGGCAGGAGCGTCTGTTCCCTGACGGCCGTACAGCGTGGACAAAATCTGTCAAAACTTCTGCCAATTTTGCTTTTTGTGGGATGAGCAGAAGCCGCCGTCGGGATGGTAAGTGACGGCACTTTGCCAGGTTGCACATCAAGGAATTGCTGGAGCGAAACCTTTCCGTTTCGTCCCTGCTCTCGCTGCCTCTCCTCGGAGATGAAATAGAATTCCCCAAACATGTTTTTCTCCTTTTATTGTTTCCCTGTGTGGAAATCTCCGGGGGGTATGAGGATGTGAGTTATTAATGGTATGGGGATTGAGGTTTACCTGGAAAAACACGGGGCTTCAGAAAGGTGTGTTTCAGTACATAAGAGGTGTGTATGAGGACATCGGATGTCTATGTGAGGACATATGGGGTGTGTGAGGACTTACAGGGTGTATGTGAGGACATATGGGTTGTATGAGGACTTATGGGGTGCATGTGAGGACATATGGGGTGTATGAGAACTTAGCTGTATGTGAGGACAAGGGGTGTGACCTTTAAGAAGGGAAATAATTGCATTCCAAGTGATGAAACGGGAGACAGTAGGGATGATTACTGTGAAAAGAGCTGTTGGGCTTTTAAGCGATGGAGGTTTGTGTGTTTGACCTGAGGATGAAGTCTATCTAGGACACCGATCTGGGTGAGACCAGGTGTTAAAGGAAAGGTACAGCCAAGTTTCACACAGTCTCTTCTTCTCTCTCCAATGCCCCCAGTTTGTTTTAAAAGATCCCTGCTTTGGCACCAGGGGAATGTTGATAAGCTATTACTTACCATTTCATGATCAACCCCATAGTGAGATCACACGTGGGATTGTCCAACACCCTGTGTGGATCAACCTACCAGTGGACTCTATCAAATGGTTTGGGTGGCCAATCCAACTTGTAGTGATGTTGCTATGGTTAACATTTTTAGATCAAACCAAAATTGAACCTCCGCCTGTAAAGTCAAACCTGTAGAAAATTGTAGTTTCGATCATACACCATTTCTTAGACTTAATTTGATCATTAATTAGATTACTTATCGAGTAGGGTTAGTAATAAGTAATAAGGAAACAACTTTTTTATGTTTAGTTAAGCAAAAGTGATGGGAGGGCTGATCAGGATGGCACCTGGCGGTAGAATGGGATCACATTAAGGACACACAAGCTGCAGCCTGACAGGTTATTAGCTGCTAACGGCTTTCGCAGGCGACAGCGTTTCAACTATTCTGGCAGCTCTGCTGATGAATGTTTGTCACCTGATTTCTTTTTAAATTCATCCTTGGATACAGATCATCGCTGTTTTTCATCTTTGTAAATGCTAATGGTTATTTGCCCGTGCTTTCCTGCGCAAGAACCACGACACACATTTTCTTGACAATTTTGATCTCACTTTTTTCCTCCAAATATTCATCTTGCTTTGATAGCGCCTCTAATTTGCATTCCACTTTGAAGCATCTCTTAATTTGGCAAAGAGGAGCTGATCACAACTCCCTGACTTTTTCATTAAACCTTTATTCAGTTTAGCTTTCTTTTTGTACCTAATTACCCTCTCATCTTATCCACCACATGAATTGGAATGAAACGTGTATATGGGAGACTTTGTCAGAAGGAAAAGAAGAAACAAGACTTTCAAAAAGTATTTTAGGTGCGGAGGTGAGAACGGTTCAAAGTTAATAAAAGTCCTTCTCCCTGATCAACGTCATCGCACGTCTCAACACGTCGCAGGTATGTATCAATTTGATGGTTCTCCCCGCTCATACCACTGACCTGCGATCCAGAGCAGTTTACATTGTCTGCTCACGGTTCTCCGGAGCGCACTGAACAAGTGTACGGTAACATGCATTATTGATTGGTCCACGGGGCCCTCCATTTGCATTACTCACACCGGCTGGGAACTCGCTGCGTCGCCAAACCCTGTCTTTCTGCAAAGTCAATATTTTGTGCTTGTTGTTGAAATAATAAAATCCGGGGACTGGCACACTGTTCCCCCAACACTGTTGGAAACCACTTCATATAGAACCCTTGCAACTCCCAATGCACAACTCCCATTATTATTCATGAACCTCAGCAAAAAGTTTCCAAAAATGGTGTAAAACTAAGTGAAAGCCTAGAGCTAAGAACCGTATGCCCATAATGTTAAATATGTCAAGAAGACGCATGCACAATGGTACAACTCGCATTAACATAACCATATACATCCCACTGATGCCTTACAGTCATAAACCGCATACTGCAGTCAAAGTCTGTATGGGGATGTATAATGGAACCGGACACCTCTCTTGACAGTCTGTTAGGCCCACTTCTATATTTACAGTGGCATGAAGCTGTGCACACAAGGAGAGTATAGGACATGGGTTTGTGGTTCTGCAACACAACATATCATGTGCTCTGAATGCTTGGACTGAAGACTGATGTTTCCACAAAGGAAAACAACAGTTCTGTTTTTTACCAAACCTGTCATTAGTAAGCATAAATATAATTTATACCAAACTTTAATGTTAGTGGTCAAGATGAGCATTATATATTGTGGATGGTTGGATGGATCGATAGATGGGAGAATGGAATAATGAATGAATGGATGAGTAAATGAAAGGATGAAAGGATTAATGATGGACGGATGAATCATAGATGGAATGGGAGAATGGAAGAACGGAAAAAAACAGAGAGATAAGTAGATGGATTGCACATACACTTTTTTCTTTACCCTGTTTTTTCATTTTACTGTATAAAGCAAAAATACACAGTAAGAAAAAATGTAATTCAGCAAATGGCAGCACAGGCTGTGTGAGTGACAGCACAAAGCCAGATTAGCCAATCCAGAGTGAAAGGGTCGTCAGAGCAGGGCTGGCAGGATCAGTGTTGCTGCTGACATTCTGCCATGTAACATCCGGCTGCAAGTGCTGAACCTCAGTACGTGATTGGTCAAATCAATTTGGGCGGCAAATTGTGTCCAATCAGAATAGGACGACGGTGCCACTACAGATGTTGGGATTCTAATGGGACGCTGTATAACTTGTCACTGTGGCATGTGTGCACCATTAATATCACTTTGTTAAACTAAACAATAAACAGTGTTAAATAATGTGACAGAAATTATATCGATATAAAAAATATACAATATATTAAATGGCTGTTATTTATAGTATAGTATAGAACTTTAAAAATGTTAGAAAAACAAAAGGTCTTAGTTAGGAAATACTTTGTTATATAAACAGGATATAAAATGAGGGTTCTGCTTAAATCATTTTGTCTCTAACAAGAAACCTCTCTTAATACCTATAAGTAGGTTGTGTTATCTGCGCTTAGATACACCCTCCCGACTAGCAACCGTATTTTCCATCACTTATTACTACAGCGCTGTAAGCCTGGCAGCTCCACCAGGGGCCCATACAACTCAGGCCCCCACCCCCATCCCCACAGTTTAGCTCATGAATCATTAATCCACCTGGGAAATATTCTACCAATCGCTCCTTACTCCCAAACGTCCACTTCAATTATTCGCAAACTGCTCGAGCCAATGTTGTGATTACGCCTTTATACAAACCAAACAAAAACCCAAGCACCCCACAGCTAAACAATAAAAAGGCTTGATTTGTTTAAATAATCCAAACCTCTATAATAGACTCAATTGTGATTATAGCACAGAAAGGTGGCTGTTTTTTCCCTCCAAATGAACCATTATTAGATTTATTATCTGTACATTCATGTCCTGCACTCGACTGTCACCCATTACTTGTAGATCACAAAACCAAAGCACTTGACAGCATCAGCTAAAAATATTAAGTTGTTTTTTAATGACTCCGTTTGTTTCAATGGAAGCGCCTCTACACTTAAACAGGCTATGGAGATGACGCTTGTAAAAGGACTCACAAGCGATTTTAAAGAGACCCTTTACACTTCAATTCGCCCACATCAAGTCACTTCATTTTTCTTCTAATGGGGACTTACGCATATGATCATTATAATATGAATATTATAATATCCATATTTCAGCAGTACCGGGCGAATTGCGAGTGTGAGTTCGGAAGAGTGGCATTTTGATTGATGTTGTGCACGACTTTGCGTTATCTGAGAAATTGGACTTGTCGGGCTGCTTATGACCCGTGTGGGCGCACTTTGGCCAAACCTGACGGTTATCTCATCCCAGCATTTAATGAGGTAGTCGCCGAGCCTGTAGGTGGGAACACACACACACACACACACACACACACGTGGAGATACACACACACACACTTGCATTGTAGAAAATGGAGGGTAAGAAAAAAAAAACTAATATGGCAAGCCTTGGGAATATTATTAATGTGTGAAAGAGAAAACGTATCAGAATAACCCCATTGGGAGTCTAAATCTGCTTTAGCGAGACATTTTACGCTCCAGGGGCCCTGCCACCTTTAATAACTTTAACATGCTAAAAAAAACCAAGTTATTCTGAATGTCATCCTAGCCTTGAGACAGTGCCTAGGTGTTGGCGCCCGTGAGGTCACCAGTTCACTGAACAAGAAGGCCTGCGAGAGAAAATCTGCTCAATGACTATTTAATTACCCATAAGAAGCCACTTGGTCCAGAACTGGTCCTGGAGTGCAGTGCAGCGGAGTTTGGCTAGCAGCACTGCACTGCTCCCGGGAGGCCGGGTGTCTTTTGTAAATTGGTAGCGAGAGAAAGGGGGGAGGGGGGGGTGAGAGGTGGTTGTTCGACAGTCGTTTCTCAAGACAAATAACGCTGAAAAATAAATGGCTTTTGTGTCTGCTTTGGACTCACCAGCTCAGCGCTAGCTATGCTAATAGGTACTTAGAAGCGGACAAGGAGTTTAGGCGTCAGCATCTCCTTACTGCGTGCCGCCCAGGTACATGCTCGCTACTGCCAGAACGGGGATTTTAAAAAGGTCTGCTGAAATAGAAAGCGCTGGCATACATGCAGACAACGCCGCTCCCTTCAACAGTATGCCGGGGATCCATACCACCAGATTTCGGTTTGGTCGTTAGTCAACATTGTGTTGCGTGCCTCGTGTTATATTGTTATGTACAGCATATTGTGTAGCATCTGCTGTAGGTAATGCCCCGTATGTACAAATACGGTTTGATTGACGGCAATTAATATAAATCCTGATGCATCGAGACAATGTGCAGTTGACCGCAAGTTCATCAGTGCATTTCCACAACTTCGATTTATCTCTCATTTCTTGAGAGATACAGACTCTAATTGGCTCGTTGACGAGTTAAGACGTACACAACACAGACATAAAACACTCGTTTAGCATAAGACCACCGTGACAGCACACCCACACACACATTTATATCTACCAAGGTCTATCTTCTAACACTCAGGAGAGTTCTACCCAGCGACCTTCCAGAAAGTGTTAGAGGTTTGGATTGCATGATTGGACACCGACATCAGTGTTGTGAAAATGTCATGTTTTCCTCTCCGCTTCCAGTATTGGCTGAGTGGACATTAGGAAAATGCCACAAAGTCTTTCCCTGGCGGCTTCTGAGAGCGCCGCAGTTCTGAAAGTACTGGAAAATGTTGTCCATTAGCAACCCCCATTTTAGCTGTGTTGACGGTTCACAAACGCGCCTCAACTACCAGACACCTATAAAAAATATTGCTTCAATGATGGCAGTGTAGACCAGTGTGTGTGTGTGTGTGTGTGTGTGTGTGTGTGTGTGTGTGTGTGTGTGTGTGTGTGTGTGCCACAGACATCTTCCAAAGACGTTTAATATTAAGCTGGTCATTACGTTTCTCCATAACCAAAATGTAAAATATGAACCTTTAATTATTTTTCAGAATGTTGTCCGTTGCCTTCATCACCCTGGTGACAAACAACTCTGTCCATCCATTCCCAGAAGTCCAGTTTAGGTCAGAGGCATCCGTTACCACAATGGCTTAAGTCCACATATGTATGAATGCCATAAAACGTCAGGGGAGACGTCTTTCCTGCTGTGTTTTCAGGTTTGATTAGGAGAGCAACAAGAGACTAGTTGAGGGGGTGTACACATGTTCATTTGTACGACATATTGTTTTAACATTATGCGATCACAGAAGCAGAAAAGAGAAATGCATGCACACGTAAACGGTGGCCATTCCACGCACACGTCCACTACAACCTTTGCAGTCACAGCGCAACCTTTTGATGTATGTGTCCATTGTAATGGCTGCGTGACCTTTTGACGTATGTTGCTATTGTGATGCGTGGCATGACTATGCCCCGTGCTGTGTCTTTGACGTTGTTGATAATGTCTTTGAAACGGTTGTCGCCAGGGGTTACGAGACAAGAGGAATATAATAGCATAGCCTCAAAATCCTAGAGTTCAACGTCAAATATTTGGCAGCATGAAAAGCTGCGGCGTGAACTTCCTGCTTTGAAAAGTAAAAGTCCTGTGCCTGCCCAGCACCTATATTTTCAGACTCAAGGCTAAAACCGCCCAGCCCAGAGGCAAATATTCATGTTTGAATACAGCACTCTTAGTGCATGCGGGGGGGGGAAATGGTAGTCCATGTAGTTGGACTACTGACTGGGATTATAAATTAATAAGATGCGCTGTGCATTTTTTAAATCGAATGCACAGTGCACTTACACCCATGATTCAGTGAGTCAGTATCACGAATCCGCGATCGCGTTAACATGCAGGGTTTGTTAAGGTGCTAGGTCCATAACCTTAAAGGTATGGCAGCTAATCGATGCAAAACACTGAATAATTTATGGGGGAACAAATAAATTCTGGTCATCAACACAAGAACCGAGTTGGGCAGATTGGTTATCTGTGTGGGATGTTGTGAGGAAACTTTGATAGGCTGAAGGGAGAGGCCGGGGCATGAATTTCACTCACAGTATTAGTATGAGTGGGATGCAACAAGGCTGCAGGAACCACCACCGGCAAACTTCAGTCACACATTGAAGTATCAAAAAATGAAAATCATTTATGATAGACTTGTTTGTGGAGGGATTGGTTGGAATGAAAACCTGAAGTATACTTCTTTAAAAAATCTTAAAATAAACTCATCCACTCAGTCGCACTGGTGCATGTGTTGTGGCAAAGTTAAAATGTGTGCTTCTTCTGAAAGTTGTGTCTGGTTGTGTAAGCTGTAATGATACTGCATTAAGTAGCTGGTCCAACAAATTAGACTGTGTTAATAATTAAAATGTTGATAGCAGACAGGCTCAAATCTGGGGAAACTGGGTGCTTCACTTTCTTTCGCTTTATATTTGTTTTCGATCAATCATGTTGGTGGAGGCGGTGATCTGTAAGTAATTGGCTGTGAGCAAACAGAGCTCGGCCAGTAGCAGTAAAGTAAACAAGCTTAAACATTAAACGTTCCGAGCAAAAGTGTCTAATGGTTTCAAATCAACACTGAAAGCTTCATCACTTAAATTTCCTTTTCATCTGTAGTTTTTTGTCTCCCCCCAGAAGTTCTGCTATAACGGGACCGCTTCAGCCAAGATTATTAGGTAACTAATGCATATCCTTCTCTCTGAAGCTAGCATGCGAGCCTCTGGCATCCACAGCCACAATAAAAATGAAGAATCTAATTCAGCATTCATTTTTCCAATTTACCGTACCAGCTACATTTCTATATTATTTTCTCAGTTTCCCTGTAGATTAGCACAAAGGTCATTATAAACTGCAAGAATTGAACGATTGAACATTGCTTATAGTTATTTCTTTTAATCAAGACTTGTAAAAGTCTATATTTCATCTCTCTGTGGGCACATTGGGGTTTATTAATGAATGTTGTGCCTCTTTAACTCCATCCCACTAAACGCCAAGTTATTGGAAACTCAATCAATTGCTTTAATCAATGAGTATCCATTTCTCAAAAGTATTCATATATTTACAGTGTCTATGCAAATAAAACAAATAAAACAAATCCATATTTGAATGAATTCTATATACTTCTCCTTGACTAGAAGAACTGACTCAGCTGTGACAGATATGTGCTGCGTGGATACTCACTGCAGGGGAGTGGGGACGACCACTGTATTTCACAACCATGAGTTTGGAGGAGTGTTGTCAGTGCATCGTCCGCAAGGTAACCCT
>JAOPUA010000055.1:3700559-3712483 GCA_027122455.1 Trisopterus luscus
GAAGCTAGTGGATATGTGTGAGACACTAGTGAATATACAGCATGGGAACTTTGTGGATGTATGGGAAGCCTCATGGTAAGATTGGTCACCTTGCTTGAACTATTTCTATTCCAGCTTCTATTTCAAAAGATCCACTGTGCGAGTCCACGCTGCCACCGTCGGCTGTTTCTCACCGTGTGTGATGACGCAACACTGCAGTAATCGATGATCAAGACTCAGACGAGGAGAGCGTGTTAACAAATTATGGTCATTATGGTCAGGAGAGTCACCGTCAACCCGCATTGTTTAACAAAATAAAAACACGTTAACTGACTGAATGGCGTCTGATTGTAAAACACTCCAGCCCCATCCATAATGAAATATGAGGGTTATGTGTGAGAAGAGGGTGAACGATGAATATCAATTTCACTATCCTGCAGGATGAAAATAAAATGAGTACAAGACTTTGCTCACGTCTAAATCAGATTTAGTCCCTTCAAGCCAAATATCACTGATGTGGAATAATCATGGATATAAAACAGTCAAACTAACCTCGTTCTCTGAGCCAGCGAGCTTAGCAGTTAGATTTAAAATGATTGCAGAGGATCAGAGTAATTGCGGCACCACCACCTCATTATTTGCATATAGTATTGAAAAGGAATGTTCTTTGTGGATTAGTAAAGCTCTAATTTCCCAAAGCTACTCCCTAGTCCTGGCTGGATCACTTTTTTTTGTGCTGCTGTCTTTATTTTAATGTTTATTCCCTTGCATATTTGTATGTTTATTCATCCTGGAATCGCCACATAACATAGCATGCCTTCGTCTTCTGCAGTCGTGACACGTTTGGAAAAGCAAAACAGATGTATGGACTATAATGAGTTCTGTAATACATTTATAATGGATGCCACCTCCATGAATCCTTTGAGGTGTGTGTGTGGTTGAGATATTAATGTATAATTTAGCAGGCAGATGCTTTGCAGACTCCTGTCATTAAACTCGGTTATCACATTTCACGTCAGATTGACCTTTCCTTCCGCGGGTCAGAGCCCTGACCCCCGAGAGTGTCTGTGAAATCAGCCTTGATGGAGCGTGGCATTGAGAGATTTTCTTTCAACGGCCAGGCTTGTTTTGAGCGGAACTTTGTCTGAAGGCTTGTAACCTTGTTTTTTTTTCTCCTGTGGTTTGAATTTTCACTTTTCAATATCAGGCTCATCTGTGCATGAGGAAGAGAACGTCTGAATGCTGCAGTCACATGGTCAGATCGACTGATGCTGCTTTTATATATGTATACGACACACGGGTCGGATTTAAAATCGCCGTCTTGTTGTTATTCTCCAGCTTCTGTTTTGAGCCGATGGCGGACTCGGAGGCGAGCCGGCGGCAGACTTGACTGAGACTCAAATTGTCATTTGGAAAGTGACAAGGTGCTGATTTGTCGCCTGGCGATGAGCGATTGGACATCACTGTTGACAAATGGGCACTGGAACAAACCTGACAGCAGGGTAGCGATGACAAAATGCCTTCAGCCAGTGCTTGGCTTCTTTATTTTTATCTATTATCATAGCTCGTCACAAGCTTGTTTAAATTCTTGCGGGCGAAGGATACACTGACTATACTACTCCCCAACACATGCTGTTAAGATGCTGTAGCAGTATATTAAAGGTAGGGTAGGCAATATATTTCCAAAGCCTTTTTTGTCATATTTGTTGATTGTTTTTACATCGCAAAAGCAACCAATAAATCATATGCTCTATTGCTTTAAATAATATTTATGCGCCTTTAATGCCATTCGTATGTTCTGGGTAGAAAAAAACATAATGTACATTCAAATGCACGGTAACAATTCAGGACAAAAGCAACAGTGCTCTATAACCAGGATTGATCTAAACCCCTACCTGCTCTTTCATCACATGTAACTGAATTCAATATAGGACACTTTGGTTAAAGGTGATTTTTTTCCTTACCCCTTTCTTTAAAGGTAGAACATTTAATTTAAAGTCCACTGCAAATAGTGAACTGTGTGTGTGTGTGTGCGTGTGCGTGTTTGAGAAACTCTGCTAGAGGGAAGGTGAATAAATGAACTTGATAATAAACCTGGTTGTGCGTGTGTGGAGCAGCTATACTGAGGTCATGGGTGTCGTAGGAAGACAGCCGTGGAAGCGGATCAACCCAGGGGATGGAAATGAATGCAGTTTTCTCCAGTGCGCTCCTTAATGGCTGTTGCCTTATGAGGATGTTGAGGATCTCAATAGAACTAACTCACCATGACCACTTCCTGTTTCCTCTTACACCAGCTTTCTCTTTTAAAAAAGAAAAGCGTTGTTTGACGACTGTAATTAAATTACAATAACTACAAAGACATGGCGTAAATTGAGTTGAAATTACTATTTAGTTAGCTGTCACAGTGAATACAGAGACAGGTCATTAGGGAGCAGGTAGGGGTTAGACAGTGAATACAGAGACAGGTCACTAAGGAGCAGGTAGGGGTTAAACATTGACTACAGAGACAGGTCACACAGGAGCAGGTAGGGGTTAGACAGTGAATACAGAGACAGGTCTCTAAGAAGAAGGTAGGTGGTGAGTGAATGCAGAGATCGGTCATAATAAGCAGGTTGGGGGTAGACACTGAATACAGAGATGGGTCACTAATGAGCAGGTAGGGATTAGGTACCTTGCTATAGGTAGGCATTGGGGGTTCAAATCCAGTCCCTTTTGGCAGGGAGTCGAATACCCTAACTGCTAGACTACCCTTCCTCAAGTTCACAATATGTGTAATACTTATCAAAACACCATTATTGCAAGCAACGTAAAATAATTCCTATTACTGCTTCGATTCACTTTTCCGAGTCCAAGGTCTGAAGACACACAGAACTGTTTTCTCGTTATTTTCATTTTACCCCGGCATAATGAACACTTGTCAATGAGCACAAAACATTGTGGGTTTCAACACATTGCACTTTTTATTTTTTATTATTTATATTTAAAGAACGATTTTATATTTGTCATCCGTTGGACGTGCAGGCTCTGCAATACACGGTTGCTGACGCTGAAACTGTAGCTCCTCACTCACTCCCTCATATTGTCAAAGATGTTTGATCTAGTTACCCGCAGGAGCAGAGAAATCCTCCTTTGCCATAGCCCTCATCAGACCCTGGTTACTCAGACTAATTGTACAGAGTCTCTGAGCTCTGGGCTCATTCGTCTTACTTTGCGTGGTAATTCAATATCACATATACATACTCCATCACCTGGCTGTCTGCCTCCATCTTCATCAACATCAGCAGTATGGATATGGAGACCTGGACTCATGCTAACGTGTTGTTATTGATAGTGACGATCCTCCTGAACATCAGACGTGGTTTAAAAATAAAAATGACCAAAGGAATCAACTTGATCAGTGGTTTCTTACATTCTAACAGACCGGGTAAATAGACAGTTTGCTACAAGCGGGCCAAAAATGCACAGCAAAGAGCAGAGTGTCTACAAATAGCATCTAGATAATATATTGTAAGCATAGCATATAGCTATCGTAGCCTATGGCTATTGGAAAAATATATAAATCATAGCATAAACCTCATTATTGCATATGATATCGTATAGATTTTGTAGCATCAACATCTTAACAGCATATAGATATGATGGTGTTTCGTTTTTGGAGAATCCACCTCAGCATATAGCTATTGTAGCATAAACCTCATGGCACATCTATCATCACACACTGCTTCATTGCGTTGTGCTGTGATCCCATTATGTTTTGACACGACGCATCCAGTAGCATAACGTAGCAATGTAGCCTTCCGAGTGCCAGCGGCGCGGCCTCCATTAGGTTCTTCAACACTCGAGAGAAGGAGGCTGTAGGTGCCTGCTGACCTGCAGCTGCTCACCTGCGCCCGTGAGAGGCTCACACCTCCCATACGGGTGAGAGGTGAGAAACCAATTACCTGAACATGTGTCTCTGGGCCCAAAATATCATTGTCAGCTTGTCACGTCGTGAGCCGTGTTGTAGAGCCGCCCGGTAAGGATGGGCCAGGTATCCTGACAGACCGGCTATCGCTTCCCCTCTTTAGGCTGACATGCAGAGCTCTGTGAACAACCTGCCTGATGATGGGGCCTTTTTGTTTTGTAAACCCTTTATTCTTCACAAACTCCCAAAAGCTTGTTATTGTCTTGTCTTTTCCTTGTCAGGCTGCGCTGGTGCTGGTAACAAACGGTCCAAGTTATTGTTATTTTGTTATCTCTTTGTAATTGATGGATATGAGGGTCAGACGGGACAGAGATTATGATAGACAAAAAGCTGGATCGACAGACAGAAAAATGCAGATGACAGAAAGGTTTGTGGAGAGACAGATGGAAGGCTAGACAGATTTATACAGACAGATTGACACAAAATGTGTAGACATACAGTCCCACCGACTAGAGTTGCCAGCCTTCTCACTACCAAACGCGGAACAAGAGGTGTTGTCCTATGGGCCTGCCACCTTTTGTTCGCTGTGCCATGCCACCGTGGTGTGGGTATAGTGTGAATATAAGGTGTATATTCAGAGTTATTTTTGTTGTTTAGTGTTTTATTTAGTGTATCTGTAGGTTTATCCCTATTTGCACATGCCAAACCAACCGACCAACGTAATACATTTATAATATTATTTGTGCAGAAATTGCCGTATTTAAGCAATATGTACAACAGATGTGCATGTGATTGGGTGACAGAGAGAGATCTCACCCCTGGCGTGATCAGCATATTACAGCTGCTAGGGTTTTCTGGTGATGAGATTAGATTTGCAGACAGTATACGGGAGAAGTGAGGTCTCATATGGGATTTAGATCAATATAGGGGACTTCCCGGCTAATATGGGACAGTTGGCAACCATAATACAGACCGAGATGGATGTTAAGGTACCTACAAAAAGCTCTAGTCTAATAGCTAATACCAGCCACGTAAGGTTTCATTAAACAGATTACATACCACAGATCCTTGCACACCTGCACTGAATTTGTGTTCTATGACATTGATAACGTGTTTCTTCCCTTTCTTCCCTCCGTCTATTCACCCCTCAAAGTGGTAATAAATATCAAATGGTCTCAGATAGTTTCAACTGGTCTCTACTAGGTTCAAATAGTTTATGCTAGTCTCTGCTGGTCTCAAATGGTTTAATCTTGTCTCAACTGGTCTCAACTAGACTAATCTGGTCTTGGTAAGAGTCTGCTGGTCTCATCTGGTCTAAGATTTTCTTGGCTAGTCTCAACTGGTAATGACTATCAGCTGCTGTCAGCTAGTCTCAACCAGACTCATCTAGTTTACGGCTCTCATCTGGTCCTCGCAAGTCTGCTAGTTTTGGCTGGTCTCAACTGGTATCAGCAAGTCTGACAATGAAGCCTTGTCTGGTCTGGCCTTGGTTACGTTCCTCGTCTGAATATCGCAGTTGGAGTATAGACGAGAGGAACAAAATGGCCCTGGACTAGCTGACATTTTTGACTGCTATGTTGTCAAGCTCATCTCAAGATGGCAGATCTTCAGGTAACCATTTGATTGCACTGCATGTAATTGTTTGCACTCTCTGAGACGGATAGCAGAATTTTGGCCCTGACACTGATATGGATAACAACCACCATCACTCCCCAAACCCTCTCCCTCCCTCCACCACCCTGTTCTGTCTCCCTCCACTACCGGCCTACGGACTGCAGCTGTTGAATACTATCACCAGTTTTGTTGTTACGAAAAACGTGCCACACTCTTGTATTCTACCGATGTTCACAGCCCTTCCCTTAGCATGTCAGATGATGAAGAGCAGAGAGAATTCATGTGAAGCATGGGCCTCTTCACCTAGTGGCCAATTTGGTTCCACTTTATATCTAACCACTAGCATGGTGAGGGGAATTGAGAGAATTGCAGAATTTTGCATTCAGTTTCCCCTCTCCCAGCTAACGTTAGAACCAAGAAGGCCGCTAGGTGAAAAAGGCCCATTGAGATGTAAAAATGAGTGCCGGTTCCATTAGTCATGGTTGTGACATGGTAAGTCATGCAGTAATGACCTACTCCCACTTCAGAATAATGGTGTCATTACAATGATGAAGCTAATGTAACGTTAGACAGCATTTAGTCCCTTGTCACGTATTGTTATGTCTAATAAAGAGATGGGCCGGGCCCCCTATCTTAGCACTGGACCGGACAATGTAATGTTTCAATAAAAAAGTATCTCTGTCTGTCTTGGCAGGCTAAACCTTGGAGCAGGAGAACAAACTACGATAGTATTTGGCAATTTTTGTAGCAATGTCGGAAATAAGTATATAAATGGAAGTTAGCATGACTGAGTCAAGTACATTTTATTTGTCTAGACGTTCATCACTGTTCCAGTCGCAATTAGCTTTGCAGGCCCACATGTTATGCCACTCCCCTAACCCTAAGCCCACTAAAGGGCAAAGCAAAACTCTCCGAAACCCAGAGGGAATAAACCTTGAGAAGGAACACGGAAGAGGGATCCATACTTTCAGGGATGGTTGGGGCTGCAGCTGCCAAATGGGCCGACATAATGGCAGGCTGGCAGCATAAACAAGCAAACAAAGGTTAAGTACGATTAAGTTGTTGGGAAATAGTAGATTAGTAATGAGTTGAAAATCAATCATGAACGTGGGATAGTCTGTTTATCTGGCACAGTCAACAGGGTAATCAAAGTCTTAATTTCTAGGCAGTTGCTGTTAGTTTATGGGGCTATTCCAGATGTCCAGCCCGTTCCATCAGATCACCCACTAGCCTTTGCCCACTGGAGAGAGACAGACAGACAGAGAGAGGGACGAGGAGAGCAAGGTGGAGTCTGGACCTACCTGGCTTGTCTCCCAGTGCTGGGTCTAACCGACTGTCTTTTGGCAGTCGTGTTCTGACATGGCCTTTGTTCGCTGGACAGCCGCCTCGCTGCGATCCGAACCCGAGGGCGAGGGGTGGGAAGGATGTTCCTCCCGGGAGAGAATGCCTTTTAACCTCACCGCAATAAAGCGCCACTCTCTCCTCCATTCAGCGGCCGGAGCGGCTGGCTCAACGTAATCTGTGGAGCCATGTGTCACTGTCACACGCTTTCTATGGGCCATCTCGCCGGGGTGCTGTCGTAAATACTTCAATCACCGCATGTCACCCCGACTCTCCCCCTCCCCTCGCAGTGCTCGGCCGCTTTCTGTGGTCCAGAGGCCAGCACACTTTTCACTTCCTGCCAAACATCTCATCCATCTCACGGAATACAACATGGCCGCCACCATTGCTGTTCCTAATGAGACTTTTTTGGGGTTTATTTATCAAGATGCAGCAATTCCTCAACTTGTACTGATTTCAACATGAAGTTGTTAATCCCGGGTAGAAAGAACAACGTGGAAAGTTGTGTAAAAGTGCCGGAAAAACCTGTCAAAATATCATGATGTTGTCGTTTCTTATCTGCTGCACGTTTTTACTAGCGTAATATTTCAGTTGCCGTTAGCGGCGGCGGTGGATGAAAGGAGTATTTTGCGTTGACAGGATAGTCTTGGCCCTGCCGCTGAACTCCGCTTCAAGTAACTCCCACCATGGATCCTTGAACCACCTCTGCAATGCCCCTGGGTAGCGGCTGGGTTTTATTGCAAAGTGTTGTGCGTGACAGCCCCGAAGCATTAGCATTCTAGCTGTGTGTCAAAGTAGCACACTCCAGATGGATGGCTTACATACACCAAAAAAGGTCATCTGCACTGAACGTGCATGAGTCAAACTATGTATTTAAAACTGTGTGTGGTGTGTGTGTGTGGATATGAGGTAGTGTGTGGGTGTGTGTGTGTGTGTGTGTGTGTGTGTGTGTGTGTGTGTGTGTGTGTGTGTCTGTCTGTGCGAATGGAATTATTTGCATAGTACCCCATCTGGAATGTAAAAAACGTTTTCGGCAACAAGTCTGAAGGGGTAGAAGGAGAGAAATAGAAGGGTTCAAATGAAGGTGTCACTCCTGCTTTGGCCTTTGTGACGAACGAGCAACAGTACAATACAGAAAGGCAGACTGTGAGTCACTTACGCTTCAATTTAGGAGCCCGGGGAACAATAGTACCGCTATTTTCCAGATTGTCACTTTGAAGAGCTGCAGGCACTCGTAACGGCGCAAGGTTGTTGTCAGTGGAAGTTGAAGAGGTATTTGTTTCTCGGGGAACCATTTACACCATTTCTTTCCAGAAATTCTTTCCCCGGGATAACCTTTCCAGCAAGTGTCTGTGAAACGTCGGAGATAAACATGGGGCTGATTGCTCTTGCTTGTTCATGCTAAATAAATAAAAAAGGCAATTAGTGTGCCACATGTAAACACATGCCCGTCGTTCATTTTTGTCCAACTAGCTTTTGACACATTGCCAAATTAAATAAAAGGCTAATTACTTTAGGTTACCTTAGGTTCTCTTTTGATCACTGGCTTTAGTTGCCACTATGATCAGATCTACATCTTACTGTGTGTTTGTTGGTGCTTACATTTTGGGAGTTGTCTATGTCGCTGTTATAGTTGTAGAGTACTTTTTCCAGCATCTATCCAGCCTGTTCTTGAAACCATAGACACTTGCGTTCACCACTTCTGATGCTAGGTTGTTCCAAGAAGTTTTCCCTTTGTTGAATTTTGTGTCTTTGTGTAGTGGATAACAGGTCTGCTACTCTCGGATCAAAATGATGGTGAAGGATGGTGCAATCTTTCCTCATATGGCAGTTTAGACACCAGCTGTATTTGTTTGGTGGCTAATCTATTTCTCTTTGTGGCCATTTGCTCTCTATTTTCCACCATGCTCTTTACTTCTCAAAAGATGTCTGACCCGAGTATTAAAAATAAAATCTTAAATGACCACACTGTGTGCCCACCGGTTTTGCCTGCAGCTCAGCGTCTTGAAGGTTTTTATTCCAGTCAGCATCGGTACAAAACATGGGACTGACAATCAACCAATCAGGGCCCAATCAGATTGTCTTCCTGTCCCAGTTTTGCTCTGATTGGAGAGGAGGGCCCATCATGCATGAGCAATCAACTCTCAAGGATCATCAAGGTGGTTCTGATGAACGTCACAGCATAGTGGGTATGAGTTCCATTTCCTGACCGCAAACCCATTTCCTTTAACGGTCATGTTTGAGTGTTTTAAAAAATGAACACGCCTTAAGTGTACCGTACTGTTCCTGGGCTATCGATCGAACGGCGATACATTATGCAGTACACGACCACGATTTCCTGCGACTAAACTCGGCTACAAGCGTTAACCTTCCTCAGACCCGAGGCAGATGTTCTCGTCCTATGGTTAAAAAAGCATTCATGGTCAGATTTAATTTAAAGAGAACAATATCCTCCAATCATATTCTAGACACCCTGCGGACTTTCAAAACTGATTGCCATCGTGGTTCCGACGCACTCTCGGGTTGCGTGGCCCACCTGTTCCTTGTTTTGAGCCCCCAGAAACTACCTTGAATGCCTCGACATGTGTTGCCATCGGCAACAAGTGAACCAGCAGTCGAATCTGCCAGAGACAGTGTTGTGTTTGTGTATGGAAGCGACTCATTGGAATATGATTATACTTTTAAATGGAATGAAATAAGTTTTACAATTGAATTGCATCTTCTTATTTTTATGTTTTGAATTCATTGTTTAAGCAATTAGGTAAAGCGAAAACAGAACCTTTAATTTGCCCCTGAACCATATCCCCAGTGAGTAATGACAATGACCAAAATGAATATCAGCAGTCAATGTTCTGAAGCTTTTTGGTCTCAATGTGTACAGACCTAACCGTGAAATATCTCTTTAGACCCTTTAAAAAGCAAAGTCATCTGACACAAAAATCTGATATTAAACGTCTCACTGGCAAAGCAAACAACAATCCATCACCACAATCCAACCACGCACTTGCAGACCGAACGTTGCACAGTCTGCAGACCTGTTGTCAGACCTATTGTCAACAACACGTCAACAAGTTCAGCCTCAACCGAAGAACAATGTTGCTTTTGCACAGCTGGCCTTCATCGCTTCAGAAGTATTGTGCTCAACAGAAAGTATCTTTGGCTGTGCCCCAGCCCTCATGGAAAAAAAGGACAATATTGTTTGGACTTGATTTAATTCACATTACTTTTACATTCAGTCCTCTGACAGATACTATTCTGCAAAGACACTTACAAGCGAGGCTGATAAGAGTCAGAGGACCTGTGTTTGAACACAGGAACAACATACAATTCAATCCACTTCCTAAGCATTCTACCATACATAATTCTCTTTGGAAGTAGGGAGCAAGTTACAACACTTTCCTGTAGACTGCTCTGGTAAATTGCAAAGCTTTCAACTGTTAGTTAATTAAAGTTTCATGGTCAGTTTATCATAAGCGTAATTTATGATTGGCTGATTAATGTGAGGAGGTTGGACGTGGGCTGGTTTGATTAACGACCACCAAGGTACTGCACAACAAAACAAGACCTGCTTGAGAGAGATATCCGTCAAATGTAGAAGTGGCACGGGCTCGTTCGCCCGCTCGCTACCGCAATCTGTTGGTATGCAAACCGCATTCTGATGACAGAGGTTCGATTCCGCCCTCCAGCACCGGTCGGTCGCTCCTACTCTTCTAACTCACTTCCCTGTCTCTCTTCACTACCCAGGCTGTACAAAAAAATAAAAGAAAGCAAAATTTACGCTGTAGGCATCCATTTAGTTCACAGATTTAGATGGGCTGAATAATGAATACCAATCTGTTATCTGGCCTTTAGATTTTAAGGGACGAGACACCCTTGTAGCTCTGGGGCCTTAAGCCACAGCTTATAGCAAGAAATGGCTCTGACCACTCCTTGCATTAAGTGTAGTGCCTTTATTAGTGCCAAGCATTGACACATAAGCTATGCAGTTGGGATTTCATTCTCATTTGGGGGTCACAGCATTAGTGGTTTGTGGGACAAAGTGGGGGCGGGAAAGTCTAGTTGTTAGGGTTAGAATATCATGTTAGGGTTAGAATATCTGCTGTCTATCTGTACTCATGTTTGAGCAAGATGCCCTAAGCCCTACCTGCTCTTAACTAACTTAAAGCATCTGCTTAATAACTTAATCAAAAAAAAAAAAAGTTTGACTTAGTCAGCATATCAGAGAGCCGCTTTGTAATGCAGTACTTCTTATTCTGCTGTATAAACCTTTAGCAGTGATAACCGTCATGAGAATTCATTATGTTTCAAATGAGAAAGAAATCTTTTTGATGAGTGTTAAACGTATGGGATGTTGTGTCCAATACAGACATTGAAACGTTTCCCAGAGTCCCACAGGAGGAAGGAATTATGCCGTTATGCCACACTATTATGTTACGCTGTAAGTTACTGTCGTAAAAAGGCAGTATAGGTTTGATAAATCTTCTCTTGGCGACGTAGAGCGGTGTCAAATGTCTAGTTTAGTATGTTTTTAGTTCTCATGGCGGTTCCTACTGTGGATGTACTGTACCATACAATGGCCTATTCACTGTGAGGTCTTGGGAAAGGGATTAACCATCATGAGGGGGGTGGGTGTGACTATGTGGGGGGTAGAGGGTTGTGATGGGGAAGGTGGTGTGGTTCCGTTCAACTTTGATGACTATACTGTAATGGACAGTCACACTTTTGGTTAACAACAATAATATAGTAATATCAATAGGTTATTGTTAATTTGATTGATAAAAGCATACATAAATGAAATAAACAAATGTAAATGCATATAATGAAATCAAAAATGCATATGTATATTGTTGAGTGCTTAAGTGTGTGTGTGTGTGTGTGTGTGTGTGTGTGTGTGTGTGTGTGTGTGTTTGTGTGTTTGTGTTTATGTGGGTGCAGAGGCAACCGTGCATTCAAGTAATAATGTGTCCATTCCATGTTCAGGAGCAGAAGCTGACCTTCCATGTCGCCATCTCATCACACACACACACGCACGCACGCACGCACGCACGCACGCACGCACGCACGCACGCACGCACGCACGCACGCA
>JAOPUA010000055.1:3756209-3771108 GCA_027122455.1 Trisopterus luscus
GTGTGTGTGTGTGTGTGTGTGTGTGTGTGTGTGTGTGTGTGTGTGTGTGTGTGTGTGTGTGTGTGTGTGTTTCAAGTAATAATTGTTGTGAGAACTCTATTGTTGTCCTGGAGGGAGACAGTAGGTGCGTGTGGAGGGAGGGATAGGGGTTGAATGGCGATGGGCTGTGTATTTAGGATCCTCTCTGTTTGGTGTGGAATGACTCTCTAACAATGATTTCATTGTCAGGTTAAAATTCAACAATAGCAGCAGAACGGGGCGAGGTTAAAAGAAACATTTGGTGGCAGTATTTTTTTTTTTGTACTGAATATTTATTCAACAAAGATTTTGGATTATGTTTGGATACATTTTCATTAGTTAAATGAGTCTAAAGTGGATACATTGACCCAAGAGATAAAGAGACACATAACTTCATAGTTTATGTATGCCTATTACATTTTATATTATGTGAATAAAGACTTATCCAACCTTTTAGAGGATAAAGCTTGCCAGGATGCGAACTCATCCTTAAAGTGGTTGGTAATGATCTTAAAATGTTTTTAATTCAGCTAGGAATATGTAAGCATTCACAATATTTCACACACAGCAGACGGTCAACACGAGGAGCCAGAACATGCACTATGTGGAATAATTCATTCAATAAGAATATCATAAATAGAAGTACTAGAATAGAGATACCAGTGCCTTGCCACACTGGTTGGCAAACTACTGCTATAATATAACTTTATAAGGTGACCAGTGAGGTTATAACGTGCGTTATAAACCAGGAGCGATGAGCTGCTGCTGTGCTACTTCATGTTCATTTGTTTGATTTATCACTCTGAGAGTCTAATGAGGAGCTGTCAAGATGACAACACCTTAAAGGACACGCTCAACCCCTCTCTAGCTCTCTCCCTCTCCTGCTCCTTCTTAGTCTATTCTCTCACCCTCTATCTCTGTCTTTCTTTGTCTGCATGTCTCTGTCTCTGTCTCTCTACTCTTTTTCTCCCATTCCTCTTACATACACACACACACCCACACACACACACACACACACACAGCCTCAAGTGTTTATAGGACAGACTGTGTAGGTGGATGGTGGCAGTGACTCACAAACACACATGTACACACAGGCGCACACCATCACCTTGTTTTTAGGGTGATTACAT
This sequence comes from Trisopterus luscus, assembly GCA_027122455.1. Lineage (NCBI taxonomy): Eukaryota > Metazoa > Chordata > Actinopteri > Gadiformes > Gadidae > Trisopterus > Trisopterus luscus. Next base: position 3,757,358 of record JAOPUA010000055.1, read on the forward strand.
CAATAATATATTCCCCCCTCTTTGTTGCCCTTTCTCTTATTTATTATCATCAGTTCATGTTCTCTGTTAAAATACAGGTTGTGTGCTTAGTCTTTTAACATTTAATGTTGTTTACCTTGATCCATATTTGTACACCCTATCACACAAGCATCTGGGATAAGGATTTTTTGGTACAGTTACTGGTTGTTTAATATTTATTGTCAAATTATATTTTTTACCTCTTTGGTTGATTGTGGTATTTTCTCCACACATTGACAAAATCATGCATGCAAGCAAATGGCCATCCATAAAGTCAGAAAAGTGTTTGTGAGGCAAGCAATAAAACCCTTTGAATTTAGTCAACAAAAGCTGTGAAAAGGAAGCAGAAAAGCTCAAGGAACATTTTTAGAAAACCGAGACAAAAAAATATGAAAATATGAAGCCGAGGAGTCCCAACTGATTTCCCCTTGACGACGACATCTCCGAAATAATCCTGCTCCTGGTACATTCTGTCCTGTCTCCAGGTGTTGCCTAGCCCGCGTTCAACTTGAAACTGTTTTATTGATTTCTACGTTTTACATTCAGCTCGCTCTGGGCTCTGTGCTGCAGGCAGGAACACTCCTTATGTCTCCAATCCAACACGATTAATTAGTTTCCAATGTTCATGACACGGTGGACACAAACTCTGACTAACATTATGCCAAGGAAACAAAATAAGCATACTTTTAATGAAGACCTAATCAGTTTGAAAAGGGATTTATAGGCCTCTGATGAATAATTTAAGTCACTCATAATTAGTTTGGGGGAAGAAACGCTTGTTGTTTAATCAGCTTTGGGTTTACGGTGTATAATTATTCAGTAACCTTGCCTATACAAAATGAATACAAATAACTGTTTCCATATATTATAGTGTCATATTAATTTTAAACATGTACAAATAATTCTATATGCATGTTACTCAACAAAGCTGTTAAAAATCTCTTAGATTGCTTTTGACAAAACAATTCGGTTTGATATTGATTCTTGATGAAATATTACAGTTAACCCTTTCATTCATTCAGTCATTTGACGGGCTCTCAAGTCATCCTCCCCCTACTTAGAAAGTTTAATCTCACACCTGCTGCCCAACACAAATTCCATTTAAATTAGAGGAAAGTGAAGGACATGTGTGGGTTTGTGTGTGTGTGTGCTTGCATGTGGAGGCCTTTGTGTGTGTGCTTGCATATGGAGGCTTGTATTTGTGTCTATAGTATTTGTCAGTTTGTGTGTGTGTGTGCGTATATATACTGCACGTTTGTGTATGAGTGAGTGTGTTTACGTATGTCAGCGTGTGTGCTCGTGCATATTATGACTTTTTCGTGGTTGCGTGTATGTACGTATGTTTCAGTGAGTGTGTGCCAGTATGTGTGTATACATCAGTTTGTGTGTGTGGGGGAGGGGGGGGGATGTATGCCTGTGGATCATGGTATAATTCCCCGTTAGTCCTAGGTCAGGGCTAGTGTTCCGTCTCCAGGGCAGACAACAGAGGGCCCTTTGTGCCCTGCGCCGCCGCATACACATGTAGCAATTTCCAAGATGACTCAGTGTGCTGTGAGATGACTCCTCCACCATCCCTACCTCTCCCAGTGAATGGTGGAGATTAGTTTGGCCAGGTCCGCTGTATATATTGCCTTCTGTTAGCCCAAGTGGTTGTTTAGTCTCAAATTACTCGATTTAATTACATTTGATGATTAGCACTTTTAGATGGATACTATTGTTCTTTGAAATTGATTATTTTTAATAATGTTATTAGATACACGTTTGCAAAAAAATCGATTGTACCTAAGGTTGTTCATTTAATGTATCATCTATGACATTTAGCCTGCAGTAAATGTAAATCAAAGATAGAATCGTATAGTCTGTCTGAAACTATGAGTCATACCATTCCTTGCAACCCATCAGTGAGGATTAAAAGGCAATTGATCGTCTCTAGGTTGTAATACGCAGGGATGTACAAACACCACTATAGTATTTACTACTTAGTTATTTACCAGACACTTGTATTCAAAACAACTTACAGGGAATGGGGATGCAGATCATTAAAGACCAGGTCGGGGTTTAGGTATCCTGCCCATGACCTGTGGACTTGACGGAGATAGAACAAACCTTACTGTACCTTTTATTTATTTAGATATAGATATATATATATATATATATATATAGGAGTACAACACAGATCCAACTCTACATGGCTGTGTACAAGATGGATAAAAGCATGCGTTTTTCAGCTGCTGATGAGGGCTTGAGTGGTACATAACGCCCACCCATTAAATTACCCTAAGTATGCACACTATGTTACCGATAAGGCAGGCTTCATGCAGCACTTCTCTACTAGCTATAAAGTACTTTGAGTGCTTTTCAATTAAATCCTCTCAGTCACCCATACACACTTAGTCATGCGTGTGGACGGGTTTGAATGCAAGGTGTTGACCAGAATGTTGTAGAGGAGCTGGCAGGAAACCGGGCCCTCAGCAGTTATCTGACTGGAACCACTGCAAATTCAAGACACAATTCTGGGGCCATTCAACTACATACAAATAAACGGCACTCCCTTTGTAAAAGAAACGGCCATGTTTCTACTGAATTGTCAATCTCTTCAGGTTGTATCAGGGATCGTCCCAGAGAGGCCAACACGTTGGAAATGACTGATGTTGACGAGCTGCTACTTATCCCTGCTCTGTTTACTTAATCTGCTCTCATCCTGGAAGACCTGACTCATCACCCTGGCTCTTTTCACAATTACACTGCAGTGCACGGCCCTCACAGAGGCACACGGCTGGGCTGTACCATCCCGCGGGCTGCAGGCTGCGGTCCCTCCGATAAGAGGACAGTCTTGAGGGCCTCTTGTCAAAAGAACAAACAAACAACAATTATGAATTAATGCTATATAATTCGGGCCAGCAAACTATTAAGCACTGTTCTAAGATTGCAGAGGGTCAGGGTAAGGGCTATCTCTACTCTGTCTCCAGTAAAAATTACAACCCCTGTGTGCCTACTACAAGACATCAATCAATCAATCAACCCACCCACCCATGCATCCATCCGTCCGTCTTGTACGACACATCACAGAGAAACTTCTCTGCAGGTGCTTTGATAGCTGTTTGATCACCTATCCATCCAGCCATCCAGGGACCTCCTAAACACCGGTCGTCCTCCAGGGAGTGCAGGGCTTCTAGTCATTGCCATTGGCTCAGATGGACCCCCCGCCTCGCCCGCCCCCGTCAGTCGCTGCGATCCTCCATCCATGCCGTTCTCCCGCTGCTCCAGCTTCTGCCTCGGCTGTCGGGTCAATGTGCTTCCTGCCCGCTGATGCTAAATGCGTAGCAAACTAATCGGCCAGCCAACTCCCTTTGAGGTGTGCACTGTAGGCCGCACTGAGTGGAGGCGGCCGATAAACAAATCCTCTTAGTCTGATGACTGAATCGCGGCTCAAACAAAGTGACAAGGGGAATAATGGGGTGTCCTTGTGGTGTCTGCGTCTGAAGGTGAGGTTACGCGAGCGATTTGGCTGACAGCCGTCAACTTGTTTGCAGCCATCAGATTAACAACGTGGCCTGGCTTGCATCTTGCAGCCCTCCCCGTCAGGGGGGAAACCACATTTCATCATGACCAGGACGATCTTATGCAAGATGTTGAAAGAGCGTTTTGTAGGTAATTAGACCCGAGGGATAAGCAATTTAAAGAGTAGCGTGCACATTACGGATGCTGCCACCATGACTATGGCGGTTTTCCATCAATGACGTGTGGACGCAGTCTGGGTTGGAATCCATTTGGAACACAATTCAATATAACATTCGGACCACAGAATTCAGATTGAATTCTAAATTAATGTTATGCTCCAGACTACACAATTAAGGTGTATGGTCAGGGTTTTTTAAACAAGGTTACAATATATTTTGCTTGCCAACGTCATTGCGTAGATAGACTGAGATAGAGGAAGAGAAAGAGGTATTCTGTTTCATCTCTGTGGACTCGATGAGTTTAAATGAAATGGCTTGTTTGCTATAGTCCTCTACCCTGCTACTGCTTAGCCTCACCGGTGCTGAAAATATTGCTGAGATTACAGGAAGCAAGCAATACAATAACCAAGGTATTATGGTTAAATGACTACATTTAACAGCTTCGCGCAGGTCTTGAATTTGAAATCAAAGTTTCTGTGTAACATTGCCATGCTTATCAATTCCCCCAGCACGATAATGTTCTTGCTGTTGCGATGGTCTTGAACAATGTATAAACAGCATGCATTTTTTAGAGACGAGTCATAATACATTAATGACTGAGGTTATATTTGGATCTCTGCATCGCAAATGTAACCACAGTTGAAAAAAAACGACCTTCAGAAAAGCTGCAGTATTTTAATTTTTTTTTTTTTTCTGCTTTCGTAAGTAGAACTTATTTCTTATGGTACCATTATTTTATTTGTTCGACATTTTGCCTGTTAAGGTCTTGATTTCATTCTAGCTTGGCTCGTAGTTTCAAAACGGTGTTCCATGACTTGGAAACTCTGGTACAATATTAGATATGAAATACTGTAATACGAGACCAAGCCTAAACCTCAAGCGTATTTAAGTTCCCTTTGAGGACGTTGGCAAAAAGGTTTGTGTGGCAGGTTTGGGTTTCCGAAATCTTAGCGCCGGCTTTGTGTTAGCGTTACACTCTGTGCACTCAACAACGCAGGCCGTCATTAGGCTTGGCTGGACTCTGCAGAGAGATTCTGGAAGCATTTATTCGGGTAAAAGAATAATGAATAGCCTCTGTCATCTCAACTCTGTCTTCGATTTTCCTAATCCAGGCAATCAGGTGAACTGTGGAGGAAGTAGTCTTGGCCCCTGTGATTGCATCCATGTGTAGAGTGTGTTTTACAACCTTTGACTTTGAGCTTGACTGACAGGACACGAGGACCCGGTGCTTTCGTTACGTGGTGGTCCTGAATCAACGTTATGACAGGACGTTGTTCATCACAGTTCCTCCAGTAGTACATTGTGTCATTTTGGACTTTAGCGCCCAAAAAAATAAAGTGCATAGTGTGTGTTGATTTGATCACAAGAGTCTGTTATTCTAACCATAACAAACATTGTTATAAACCTCCTTTTTTTTTTTTTTTTAATAGAACAGCTCCCAAAAAAAAGTTGTTATTTATGGAACAGGGAAGAAAAAGGGAGGCTCTTGCACAGCTAAACTGGCACATTTTCAGCCAGCTGTTCTCCTGCACACCTGGAACATACGAGTGCTTTCATACAGGGAAGATAAGCAAGAGCTATGAGAACAGACGTCAATATTCTCAGCAAGTAGACTGCAACAAAGTGGAGTGATATTCCTCAAGGGGCCTGCCATAAGTTGTTTTAACTATAAATATTAATAAACGCCCACCAGTCTGTGATAGAGAACGGGGGTCTGAGTCACTGGCCAGTGCCCGGACCTTGTGAAGACGGCAATAAGCTGACTTTCGTTCACAGCTCTATATTTTATTCAAAATCTCTATTGGATATGGCGTCGACGGATAATACCACTGACTGTTTGGGATATTCTTTCTTTATCTGTCCGTTCGTCCAAAAGCTACTTATGCATAATATTTCGTGACTGGTCTTTCTCGTTGAATGTCCTTGAAATACCACTTAAGTTTAAGCATGGTCATAGGATTGTGTCCTGTTTACTGACGAGTATGAATTGAGGATATCTATAATGAGTTTGATGATATGTTTTGAACAATTCTGTATGCAAATACATCCTCTTGATTCCATCTCGATTTGCGGTTGCTAGACAATATATATACATAAATTTATACTTTTTTTTAAACAACTTATCTTCACTCATACAGAGGCAGTATTGGGCCCAGGTTGGTAAATTAATATGGCATTGGCTGATTATGCAGTCTCTCTGCAGGCAGCCCTTTTCTCCTGCATCGCCGGTTCTGTTTTTAATGGGCTGTGCATCCCTGCTTAGATATTCCTCCATCCTATCAAGAATGTTTGCACTGGAGGGGTTGTGTGGGTAACCTTATCTAAAGATCCGACCGGTTCCTTCAAAGAGCTGGCCGTGCTACGATAACTGTAACCCCCATCGCCTTGCAGTATCCAAAGCATTTGTTTTAAAGGAAAAGGATGAAACAATCCTTGTGTTGTAACAATTCTTGTGTAGCAGCTTTGATGCTAAGCAGTTTGTTTCAGAACCAAGAAGAATGTGTTAATTAGTCGGCTAAATCTTTTTTCGGCTTCAGAAGCGTCACACTTTTTCTTTCTCTTTTTCTTACATATTACTCCGCAGCCCCTTGCCCTGAGAGATCAATGCTGCTTCATCTTAGTTTAAAAGGCGCCGCAACCTCGATGCTCGGGATCTAAGCTAGATCGAAAGTGGCCATTTTGTTTGTTTGTCTTTTTTTTCCCATTTCAACAGCCATTTATTCCCTTGAACCTCCACCCCAGTAACTGTTAGATTAAAGTTGAGATAAAAGGCGCTGAATTCATTATGGAAAAAACGATGGGAAGAGTCAATACTACATGGGAAGAGACGGGAGGAGGGGAGACGTGGGAAGAGGGAACGCTAGGCTACGTGTTCTGACAAGTGATAGACACCCATGCTGTGTTTTTCCATTCTGTGAGAAATTAACGAACACATTTAGAAGACAAATACTTCAACCTACTGATTAGCTTTATCCAAGTTTGATAATCTGCAATATATGAATAAAATATTTCCTCAAAATCATCAAACAAGTAATCCTGAAACAATGACATTAGGTTCCTGTGCGTAATGTTATTATTTTAAAACTCATGCTCTGCTCTGAAGTCATTTAGGGCATTTAGTCATTGTCTAACTGTTTGATGTTCATTTAACCATAACATTTCTTCCTCTTTTAATTAAAAGTGCTTCAGCTCACTAACCCAAAAGGATTAACTGATCTTGAGGTTAAGTTTTTAATGTTTTTAAAACAAGCTTGAGCCAAGCTTTAAAACACAATCACTTCAATTAAAAAATTGAATATTTACTCAGATGTTGACAGCTTTATCAATAAAATATGTTTTTATAGAATATGGAAACCGTTAAAATGAACAATTATGTTAATTGAACCAAGTAACTTGAAGATAAAGCAAGAGGCATATTTTAGAGTGATCAGTTATGAAGGGATGTCTGTCTGTCATTTGTGGTATTCAAAGTAGCTGTTAGCCATTCCAGAAATATCAATGTCGCCAAGAGGTTACAAAGACACATAGCTTCCATAGCATGAGAGTGGTCTTTTTAATTATCACAAAGCAATAGATAGTTTGAACATTGTGCTTGAGTTTTGATGCAATGCATGGCATGGCAGAAGTAGCGCTATTCACCTGAAGAGAAATCACAAAGGCCACAGAGACAGATCGCCATGAAAGGAAAAACATAACTGTTCTATTCATGTTTATTCAATGATCAACCTGTTGTTATTGTGAGTAGGTTGAGCTTTTTGTTATCCTTGGCCTCTAACATTGAAATTGCTGCTAAATATTTTCATCATTAAACAAAATGCTGAAGAGAACCCCAGAACATTTAATAGTGATTATAATTACTGAAAAAACAAAGCATTCTGAGCCTTTGTAAAGATTGGAATACCTGCCTAACAAATTTCTATTGAAATATTAGCTCAGTACTAATATTGATGGCCTGGCCTGATATAAGGGCATTTGTTCAATCATTTGAGGATACAACTTTATATGTACATTATTTAGATTATAGGTTTAGGTGTGAGTCATTGAAATCTATGATCAGACGATGAATTGTCATTTAGCAAGTGAAAATGTCCAGCCTTTGTGAATAGCCTTAGTAATGCAAATATTAAATAATAATAATAATAATTATTGTATTTAGTTTACTAGCTGCGTGTCACTAACAAGTTATAGACATGTGTCATTACTTATGACATAATCCGTATAATAATCGATAACTAATGGACAATAAAGATGAGGAGATGAATTTTACTTTCAGTATGGATGGATTGCAGCCAGCTTAATCATGGATGAAAGAGAGAGAGAGAGAGAGGCGGAGAGGTGAGGAGAGACCGTCCAGCCATCAGGGGTAAAAGTAATGTCCGTCTTAGATGAGGAGCCAGGGAAGTTGGCCCCTCCAGGTGATGAATGTTCTGTCCTGGCGGGTTAGGAGGTGTGCTGATTGAATCTGGATTCACTGGATAGACTCACCTCAGCTGCCATTGCCACATTTTTTGTTAGGAGAGGGGAAAAAAAGGGTTTCTGTGCCACTTGAGAAAAAGTCTTTTCGTCTTTGTCTAAAGTTCTCAATGTGCTGCTCAGTTTTTGCTAATCTACGATGTTTGCCTTGGGTTTGGGTACAGCGATGGCGGGCCCACGTTTGACCTACTTTGTTTTTCTGATGGTCTGACCTGAGATGTCTTGGGAGATGTGCAGGGAATCTAGATGTTAATACGTTACCTTTAATCCTTTATTTTTTGACTACCGTGGTTCAACAAAGAGAAGAACTGCCACATCTTCAAACACGATCAGGCAAGCAAGACTATATTTAGATGTAACGGCTCTTTCTGTGTGTGTGTGAGATGTTACACTGTATGTATTGTGCATGGATAGTTTGTCAGGCCTATGTGTCCCTGTTTTAATATTTATATATTTAACATTGCTGGGTCGTCCCGTAATCTTAATAGCTAAGCAAATGATTGAAACAAGTACTCGTCTCTAGCATAACAATTAAATTAAAGTGCTAACTGTAATACTTATTATGACCAATATTTTTCTTATTTGGCACTTAGTTAGATGGTTGCAGTAGGTGAAAGTGGTTTTACATAAAGGCACAATGAGAAAAACTGACTAGCACTTCTGCACAGGTGGGAATTATTCAGATTTGTTCAGAACGTGATAAAATGTGGGCTAGGCTGCTTGTTGGTTAATTACATTTATAGCAGCACCATCCAGTGCTCTTTGTTTGTGAAACACTGATGATATTTGTTATAGGCGTCGTTGTTGTAGCCTACATTCTCTACTACTCTAGTGTAGTAGAGTTAGTGTTCTTTAAGGGAGTATTCACACCAGGAAAGTCCTTTAGTTTTGGTCCGGACCAAAATACAATGTTTATTTTTTGATTTGGTGCGGTTGCTTTCGACAAAAAACAGTCCCAGAATTTGGCAACAAACCCACCAATGTGTGCCACCCCATGTGTGCAAAGATCGTTAAATCATTGGACAAAAAGGTCTGGGGCGGTGGAAAGCGTTAAAGAAAAAAAAGGGGGGAAAGTGCTGGTGAAAGTAAATCATAGATATCCAGCGTGAAATACCTTGATCTGCGGACCGGTCGAACTCCTTCTCCCTCATCCTGATGCTGAATGTGTTAAATGCATCGGAATAGACATTCCGTCTCCTCTTTGCTCCATGTTGACCCACGACTCATTTTCAACCGACGGTCCGACAATGTGCCGCTAATCTTGGAGTTACCGCTAATCAAACAATAATTCCCATAATGCGCGCGGCTGAGCAGGTGCCTGTTACGTTCTCAGAGGCGTCGGATTTTAAGAACTGGATCGGACCGAGGTGCGGTAGCTTTCACATCTCAAGCGAAAGGATTCGTTTGGAAGCGAACCGAGACCACCTCTTCAGGGAGGTCTTGGCCGGCTCATTTGGTGCGCACCAAAGTGCGGTGGTTAGATTCACTCCGACGCAAATGTACCGAACCAAGGGACCAAACTCGTTTAGTGCGCACTAAATGCTGCTGGTGTGAATGCACCCCAAGTCATATTGTTGGAGAACCAAAGGAAACATCATCTAATTAATATGCCAGCAGATGGCCTGCTATGGCCTGCACGTTTTTCTCTCGCTACACAACAAGCGTTGTGTGACATCGTTCCTAATAGGTCGTAATAAAAAAAATAGGCCTTTTTTTTTATTTTTATACTGAACACAAATTTCAGTTAGCACCATACTTATGCAGACAACGTTGCAGCATAAAGGCTTTTTAATTAATAGGATGACCTTTGAACACACAACCTCTGTAACCTGGGCAGGCCGTCAGGGACCAGGCCGAGTCTTCCTGTATGCCCCGTACTACTCTGAACACATGCCTGACCTTTCATAGTACCTCTTTTAAATTGGTTTTATTCCACAGCCAGACTTTCGTATTCCCCCGGTTTTGAGTTTTTTTTCAGAATTCTCTCAGATGTTTCCAGATCACTCAGATATTCAAAAAAATCACTCAGATGTTCCGGAACCACTCAGACGTCCCGAGATCATGCAGATGTACTGAAATAATCCAGATGTTTTGAAATCACGAAGATAGTTTAAAATAGTCGTTGAGATCAACATGCAGATGAATCGGATGAATAACTGGTAAATCAGCAACTGATAGAGGCAGATTAACACATGCACACAGTATACCACAGTTAGAACTAGCTGGATCTCCCAGGTATCAGAGCAACCCTCGCTTAGAGTAGACTAGCTGCTGGAATCCGTGGCAGAATCGTTTAGATAAGAGTCCATACTCAAAGTAAGAGCCTCTGTCATGGTCCTAATAATAGCAAACGGATTCATCATGCTTATTGTAGGATGAATCAGTTTGCATTCATCACACTGGGAAGTCAGCCTTGTTTCACCCTCTGAATGTCCTCGATATATGAATGTATGGAAATGGTCTAACAGATTATCACTTGTGAGATGTGATACCTATGTGGCAAAACAACAGAGAATCAGGCCACCTTTCTTCACGGTTGGATTCAGTTTAAGAAAGAGCTGGCAAAAATAAGATGATGACTCAATTTGTAAATCATTACTACATTTATTGATCGTATCGTTTTGATAAACGATTCATCTTTTCAAACCATTGAGCAATGTTGAGCATTTTCCATTATTCACTACATTTTATACACACAATGATGGATAACTCATAAATTAAAAAAAACAATCAATAGATGAATCCGCAGGGAAAATAATCGCTTTTCCATGTGGTGGTATTCTGTTTTAATCCCATAATCGTCTGGGAGCTTTGGTTATCTGAAGATGTTCCAGTCCCTCTTGCTGCTAAACTCATTAGGTCTTCCGGGTCTGAAGACCTAATTGGAGACCCTGAATTGTCCTTCGGTTTCAATGGTTTCAATGGACGCGTGAGAGTATGCGTGTCATCCTGAGACAGACTGTCGTCCCGTTCAGGGTGTCCCGCCTGCCTTCCGACCCTGCACTTCACGGACAGGCCCCCAACCCCCTGACGAGAGGCGTGGTATTGTCTCTTAATGAAGATGAATGAATCACTTGTCAATCATTATCCTCTAATCGCCCCCTTAATTGTTTTCCTGTTCAGTAAAAGTAATGGAGCAGATCACAATTTGGCGATGTGACGACTCCTGAGGTTCAGGAGCTGGGATCGGTATATCGCGAGTGAACGTGCGTGGGATCGGTGAATCATTATTAGAGAAACATCAGACGTCGAAGTGATGCTACACCTGAAATAATGAGCCTGTCTCGCCTCCCGTCTCTCTCTCTCATGCGCTCACTCTCCCTTCATCCCACTGGGTCGCCCACGGGGTCTCTGCATCGTTCCGCTTTGTTCCTCCTTCTTTAAAGGCTCTGGAAGATTCTGATTGGTTCCACTATCTCCGCTGCACCCCCCTGGTACTTTTTGTTATTTGGAACCATGTCAAAAGTTGTTCATTAAGAAGTAGGCCTTGATACGTATAGGCACAGTCGTCTTCTACAATGATTCACAGAGGTGTGTTGCTGCTTCGGTCAGGAGGATTCATGCCGTATGTTTCACCTTTTATGTGAATAGACACATAGACACATCCTCAAAAAAAGAATGCACAAATAAAGGCAATATGTCAGAAAAATGCTGGGCAGTCGTCCATCCATAGTAACGGTAAAGTTATAACAAAACGTAGTTAATTATATGACAACAAGTTAGCCAGACCGTCACAGTGGGAATGCTGCCACAGCTGATTTTTCCGACGCACAGTTTGTAAACAAACCGGCAGATTCCACCACCTCGCCTTTTACCCAGGCAGACGAAAACAGTAAATTGAGCAAATATTCCGCCTTCTACTACTGCTACGACAGCTTGTGCTGAGCTATGAGCGATTACCTTGTTAGTTAGCGAACAGACTAACTTAGAGGTTTGAGCTCTAATTGTTAGCTAATTGTTTTCATTGTTGAACAATGTTTAAGTCAATTTGTGAATATGGTAAAAATCCTATAAGATCACTGAGAGCAATATAAAAGTATTTGAGGTGTGTGATCAATGTATCAAGCAATGTTTTGACATACTGTAGTATCTTTTGCTTTAGTTTAATGCCATTATAGCCTAAAGCCTAGGATTACGTTGTAAGATTGAGAACTTTATGACGACACTTTTATATATGAAACAATTCACATTTTCAACGCTTAGTCACCACTTACTGCATATATTTTCCTTGACGAGAAAAAAAATCCTTTCCCTTTTGGCATTGAGGGGTAATCGTTTTGAGTCCTTCATTTAGAAACCATTTCATATTATTTCACAAATAGATAAAAACATAGGCCTTCCATGAGCAAGCTTCCCCTACATTAGTAGCAAACGTACAAAATCATTAAAATATGTACAAAACACTATTTAATTAGTGAGCACCTGCTTTGCTTAGTGACAGCATGTTTCATTAAGCATTAAGCAAGTCTTTATTTAATACCCAATAAATGGAAAGCATTGATCGGCTAGATCTGAGCTTAGCATTGCTGCTTGACTGATGGCCTGGTCGTGTAGATCTTCTAATCTTCCATGTGTCAGGTAGGGATAGCAGAGGGTCTTGAGGTATAGATCTATGTAAACCATTTTCATTAGTTTTGCTTGTGGCCAAGGTCAAAGAGCAAATGATGGAGCAAAATGAAATATAAGGTGCATTTATCACCTTGATAAATAGTGCGGGGACTCGCTGTGCACAGATGGGGGTAAATATTGGCCCATATTTTACAGGCTGCCATCCGCAATGCACCTTTCTAAATATCCAAGATCAAACTTTAGGTTGGAAGCCTGGGTTTTCTGTCCCTTTTGTACTTAGAACACATTTGTTTATGAAATGTAGGTTTGCGTAAGATAATGCTCCAAAGTAGCAGTCAGTGAATCTATTGTGTGTGTTGAGCTTTTGAGTCATTGCTGGCCCTACCCGTCTAATGAAGGTTAGGGGAGGAGCGAGGAAACGGGGGGATTCACGTCTGCTGCCAGCATCGGGCATGCTTTCGGCTGCTTTGAAAACGTGTTGAACACAGGGAGGGTGTTAAAATGCTTTTGTTTCACAACCAAGTGCTTTCACCCGCCCCCACCCCTCCCCTCCCCTCCTCTCTCCCTCTGTCTCTGTCTCTCTCACTCTCTCTGTCTCTCTCTCTCTCGCTCTCTCTTTCCACCCTACCCCTTCCTTGTCCTCCCATCCAATATCCCACTGCACACACACACACACACACACACACACACACACACACACACACACACACACACACACACATTACCCCTCCTTCAGCGGATGCTAAACCCCTCCCTTCCAGCCCCCATTGTGTAGTTGAGTGAAACGGCAGAGTGGCAGTAAGGGTTGGGGATTTAGAGGTTGGGGGGGGGGCGAGTGAGGGTGGAGGGGTGTGTGGGAGAGGGGAGTGTGGAGGTGGGATGGGGGCTGTGGAGTTGGGTGATGGGTGTGGAAGCGGAGGTGCATCGGATGGGGAGCGTGGCGGCGGAGACGGGTATAAAAGTGAAGGCGGGTGGGTTGCAGGGTTTGGAGGTGGGTGAGGGGGCGGGGGG
>JAOPUA010000055.1:3796016-3812378 GCA_027122455.1 Trisopterus luscus
TCCCCTTTGTGAGATTGCGGTTCGGCGCTGCCGGGCCGCGGTGGCGCCCGGGTTCGGGTTGTTTTTGACGTTTGCGTGACCCCGGGCCGTTGGGCGGGGGGGGGGGGGGGGGACCCACCTCGCCCACCTCGCCCACCTCACCTCACCCCTCCTCCCCGCTTTCCTCAAAGACCCAGCTCCACGTCTCGGAGGAAATGGGGGGGGGAGTGGTTTGACGAAAAGTTCAACTGTTTTGAAAAAGTGAAAATAATCGTCTGCAATCACCTATCCTCCTCGCCTAGGGCTGGAGAATATATGACATAGCACCCATAACATAATATGAAATGAATAGTAATCTTTTATTTATTTTTATGACACAGCTTAAGTCTAGACTCCCCCTGCCCCCCCACCCCCCCCGCCCCAGCTCCACCCACCTGTTCTTGAAGCCTTCAACGAATCACAACATCGCCGTTAAGAGATCCGCCTTTCAGATTTTATTCGATTGTTGCCGAGGGAAAAAAAAATGACTACATTTCTCATACGGTGTCCCTTTTGTCAATATACAAGATGTAAGATAAGATAACACTTTATTAATCCCTGAAGGGGAAATTCAGGTGTTACCGCCACAAAGAGAAACAGGCAAATAAAACGCGGGGAGATAAAGAAAGATGACAAAACACACGCATCTCGCCCCCCTAAACAGCCTCCGCCCCCTCGCACCGCAACGCAAGAGGGACGCGGATCGGCCTGATGAGGAAAAACCGCCCCGCTATTAACCCGCCGAGGCCCTGCCTGGCTTCCCTGCCTGGCGCGCCGAGTCGAGCACCTTCACGCTGACAGCGGTCCTCCGTGTGCAGCTGCTGCATGTTCTGTGCGTGCTCACACGGGGGGCGGGGGGGGTTTCAGCCGTGTTCTCCGCGTGTTTTCCTCCCACACCAGACGACGTGCCTCTTGGATTACCGCAGGCGGCCCCTGGGTGCCGCGGATGGGAAATACATTTAGTATTTAGCCGTTTGGCGGAGTCGTTTATTCAAATACATTTGTATTGAATTCAGCTGCAGGTTGTTATGCAGCAGGGAGGGATTAGGATATAATGTTGCCTGATGCGCACAGGGCTGAGTGCATGGGGGAGATCTGACCCCGGTTTGACCCTGGTAGTCAAACAGAAAAAACATAACCAGTTGATTATCTTTCCCCCCCTACAGCATGTATGTAGTGAATTACACATTGTGTGAGAGTCTAATAGTAATTCAGTAATATCCATTATTAAATAGCACTATATTATAGTATTAAATACATAAATTTATATTTACATATTTACTTATTTTAGTATTTACAACGTGCACCCTATAACTACTACCTGCCATTGGTCTTTTGTGACAAATATCAAAAACATTGGTTTGGAAAAGCAGCTTCACGCTGCTCTAGTGGCCCCCATGAATAAGAATCGCACATTGTGTTTGTTTGCTTGTGTCTCTACGCCGTCCAGCATGACACACACATACACACACGCACACACGCACACACACACACACACACACACACACAGATATTATATATATTACGGTGCTGACAGCCACTCCCTTCCTGAGGTGAATAAGCAAATTGGCCGGCAGCGTGCTCTGCATGAACCGCGGCGCTTTAGTCCTCTCCACTGCTGCTTCCCTGGAGAATGCCAGCGTCTCGCGGGGCCCCTGGGGGGGCCACGCTAGAATCTGATTCCCAATTAGACGCTCCGGCCTCCCGCGGCGGAGGCAGACAGTCATTAGGACACGCTTTAAAGTGTGACAGGAAACAGGAACTGACCACCGAGCTGCTGTCTCCGGACGACACCTTGCAACGGCAGGGGGCTGTGGGACGGTAGCCGGCGCCGTCTCTCGCCCGCGGGGCGGGGGGAGGGGGGGGGGAGTGCATGTGGCACACACTGCGCACACGGTCGCGGAAGAGCAGGTTGCATTGAGGAGGGCATGCACCGACCCACGTGCACACGCACACACGCACACACGTCACGCGGGAACATGATCAAAGATGCGCGTGCACAGTGTTTCGTGCACGACGACGCGTACGCACACGCTCGCGCGCAGATGCACGGGTACGCGCGCAAAAGCACCCCAGCGGATGTGCATGAACACACAGATACAAATGCACGTAAAGACATACAAAACGCGCACGCTCAACCATAACCATGCGTGAAAACAACAGATATGCACCCAAACAGATGCACGCGCACGCAGGGGTATGAAGACAGCCCGGTCTGCCATATCCATATATTTAACGCACCACTGAACATTACAAGCACATGAGGTCAGACAAGTAAAAAGGAAATATTTGTCGGATGAGAATACAACACACACACTCACACACACTCACAGACCCACATACACACACGTACACCCACGCACATACACACCAGCACACACACACATACGCGTGTGTATATCTATATATTTCTTCTTTTTTTTTCCACTGTCTCCGCTGTGCAGCATCTGCAGATGCACTATTGATGTTATACTGTGTTACTAGATGTGGTCTTGAATTACGGTCAAGGTATTGTTGTGGTCCATTTCTGGTCTCTAAGGCAGTATTACAGCAGCGTAAGTCTCATTGAGATGTCTTATTAGAGTTGGATTAAAAGGACATTATAGGCCTCGACGTGTTTGCTCACCATAACCCACTGCTTTAGATCGTTTCTGGCTGTTTGAATTATTTAGGAGACGACCCCGTGGCTTTAAGCGGGAATGAGGATTGAAAATGTTCACAATAACAACCTCAAATTAAACTCAATTAAAATTGCCCTTTTCCGCAATACCCACAGCCGCAGCTCATCCTCGCTGCTCCCCTACCTTCTGTTGACTTTAATAAGAAGAGTGAAAGCTGTAATGACACACTGCAGGCGCAGTGTTTACTGTAATATCTGTCTCTGTAATCTGATTGGCCATGTCGTTCGCTCAACATGGAGTCTTCTTGTGGAACTGTCGCAGACGTCGCAGTGGCTAAGTTATCAGACGAAATGAGACTTCAAAGAAATCCGCTTCCCAGCTCACAACCAAGTTAATTCCACTCCCAGTACGTCTCTCGCAAAACTTATTTATTTGTTGACTTGGTTTTTTATTCCTTGAGACCGAGGACCCAGCTCCGATGGCGGATTAGCAGCGAATGGCTGCAGCTCATTTGCGGGGTAATTTGCCGGGTTTTAGTGGGTCCTGGTGGACGGTTTGGAGCCGTTATCAGTGGAGCTCCACGCGCCGGTTCCCTGCCAGAGCCTCAGACAAACGAACTCAACGGCGCACCAGGGGGCCCTGGTTCTACCAGGGCTCAGGGGCCCGTGCTAGCGCTGGGATAGCTTGGTGCGGAGCACGATGAGCGCTACCCTAATGGGGGAGATCGTCTAAACAGTCTGGTGCCTTCTGTCCCCTGTTTAGCAACACTCGTTTGATGCACAGTTAGTCAGGCTAGTGCTCTGTGTTGTTGGGTTGAGATAGGGATTCCCCCATTCTCTCGTCTCTTGGCCCCCCCTCTGAGAGTCCTCGTTTGTGCCCCCCAGAGTGCACATTTAAAACGTTGAGAAAACAATTTTCTGAGAAACAGACGCTTCTATTGAGGAAGCCTCGATATATAGGACTGGTCGAGAAGAATAATGGGCATTGCATATATGGAGTTATGCCACAACAGAAGAAGTTTTATGTAGTTTGTTTTCTAAGTTTTACACAACGTGGCTTTGCGTAAAATCACATAAAAAACTAAAATGGTTGCAGATGTACCATTACCTATTTACTATGGATTGACAGAAAATAAATTACCATCCATGGTGAAGTCTTACAGTCACAATTATCCATTTGGCAGATGGGGCTCTAAGGTGTTCGTTCTTTGCTACAATAACACAATAGTACAGTATGATGTCTTGGTATATGAGTAAAATCAATCTCTCTCTCGTATTTATATATATATATACTTTGTTTTGTTTGGGCGCTCATGATTCTTTTATTTCAACCCCCAAGTGAATGTCGCAAAGCACAGGGATATTTCCCAGTGTGTGCTGGTATGCAAAGTGTAGCCTACTCAGTATAAAAAATGGCCCCTGGCCCCTTTTGAATACACCAACTTGTCTCTGCTGTAAAGTATGGTTATCGCTCGGAAAACACACGTTTTATCACTGTGCCATCGATTGCCAGCTTTTAGGGCCGGATGAGACTTAATCTGCATCTTGATGTCAACACACTTCAATGTGTCTCAGAGAAGGATGGATGGAGGGGCATGGAGGGCACGATAGTGGGGTGGCTACGGTGCTTGACTCCCCGTCAAAAGGTTTGGGGTTCAAACTCTAATGTTCACAATCTCCCCTGTTGGCACCCATGAGGACCCATTCACCAACTTCCAGTTGCTTATTGGTCGCTGTATCTGATTTTGCGGAAAGTCACTTGATAAAAATGTCTCAAAATAAGAGAATAAGATAAGGCCTAAAACACACGTGAGAAGTGTTGGATGAAATGAAACATTTCTATAATTGTAGAGCTAGTGGTTAGAATCAGTACTAGCATGTCTTCTGTATGAGCAAATATGTCTGTACTGTCTTTCAGTGCTAATATGTCAACAGCGCAAACATCAATATCATCTCAGTATCATTGCATTATCATTGTATTATTGCACAAATACTAGCATAGGGATCAGTACTACATAGCATCAGTGATACAACCACATATTCTATTATAGCAGGTTATTGATATTAGCATCAGTGCTAGCATCTTAGTAGCACCAGCATAGGTAGGCTGTGATACGAGCAACGCTGGTTAAGTGTTAATTTTATCAAAGATTTACGAGAGTCTACACATTATTTGATTATGATTATTCATTTGACAAACTGATTAAGGGTGAACAGATAAGTGATGATCCTACCTAGCTTAAAAGTATTCCGTAGTCATGGTAACATTCTCATCCTCATCTTCATAGTCATCTTCATCAAAGTTTTTTTTCTGTGGAGACATAGCCGTAATGTGTGGGCTTGACTTTTTATGTCCGTTCATGTTTGCCATCGTCTGCGTGATTTGAGGCTTTGTGCTTACATAATGCATTCCTACCCCAGACAAATGTTGTGGCTGGAGTCAGTAACAAAGCCAATGCATCTTTAGATATTTTTTTAAAGAAATAAAATAAATGTATGCTATGCATACTACGTATGAATTGATAATTAACAGTTTATTAACAGTTAGTTAATGATATTTACTAATGTTGTATTATATTTATAGTAACACCATTAGTAAAACTGAACACCAAATGATTACTTGACCATTTGGTAGTTAATTGTGAATTAATGCTACCTACTTACTTACTGCATTAAGGAATGTTATAATGGTTAATTACTGTACCCTTGTTGTAAAGTGTGACCAGAAATATATTAATAAAAGGAAGCTTTTTGTCTTATGAAAAACTGTTCTAGAGTGCAGCAAGAGAGATCCCTTATTGAATTGCTAATGCGATGCTAAGGAGATGGATTTTAAAAGGTATTTGTAGGTGGTCCGACTGCGTCATCCACCCATATGCTATTAAATAATGTTTTCTTCTCTAATGTTGTAGAAATGGCTCGTATCCCATAATCCCATACCCCTCTGCATTGTCTGCTAGTGTCTGGCCAGCTGGAATTCTGCCATTTCTTTCTCAGAGTGATGAGATGAGAATCTATTAACAGTACAATGGAAAGGACTGAAAAAGAAAATGCACTAAATTAACTAATTTGTCTGAAACAAGTGTCTACATGGGATATAATAATAGGCCTATAGAGAGCTGCTATGGAAACTATATGGCTTAATGAGTTTATTTACGCCAGATGTATTTTCACCCAGGTTGAATGCATTAATTCAATCAAAAGTCTCCAGACAAAACATTTGTGACAACTGAAAGTGCTTGTTACAGTTTTTCTAAAGCTTTTTCTTTGTGAATACTTTATCTCAGTTAAATCATGAGTTATCCTCAACTGAAACTAGCTATTTTCTTTGCAAACTTATGATTTAAAAACTAATGATTTATAGTCCATTTCAAAATCTATTATATGGCACAGGGATAAATTATTCTTTACAGTATTAGAACTTTGAACACTCAGTAAATGCTTGGTGTTTATTTGTAAAATTTTAACGCAGTTCATGTTAGATAAGAGAGAGGGAGAGGGATAACCGAAACATGCATATTAAAGGGACTTAATGGTGCTTAAATAAAACCAAAGATACTTGCATGAATTCTTCCAGACTTTCTTCTGCAATAGAAAACCAAGAGTGAGGCAAAGACAACGTAGTCTGGTTATCCTGTCGACTACTTGCCAAAAGGTTCAAAACCCCAATGTCCAGATACTTCTCATTAACAACATGTTTATATAGCATTTTCATAATCGTCGTCATGGTAATCTATGCCATTTCATCACTTTTATTGGAAGTTAACTGGAAGTCCACTCTGCTGCGAAACGCAGGTGGCGTTCTTTTTGTGACGTCTGAGTGCCTTTTCTGAGGTGGTCTGACGTCACGACCAAGGTACTCTGTCTGGGCAGCGGTCGACTGCGGCTTCTGAGAGGAAGTTTTTCAGAAAGTTGTTCTATACCGGTACGGTGTGTGTGGATGGTGAAGCTCCATCTCAGCATCGGTTTATTTATTACCCAGGCCCAAGGGTTTGGTTTCCCGGACACATTTAGTATATTGCTGCAGTGTGTGGCACATGTAATACACAATATCGCTCTTTTACTAACGGTACTAAAAAAGTATCACAAAGTTGCTGTGGGTCGTAACCATGGTGATAGCAAGCCCCGCTCTCTCCTAGAACTCTCAGCCCAAAATGCATTATTTTAAATCTCAAAGTGTTCGAATTCCCACTGAAACAGTGGGTCCACTGGCTCTTTAAACTGTAATGGTATTATAAAGCACTCATATCGGTACTCTGTACCGGCGAGTACCAAACTGTAAGTACTTGTACTTGGTCCAAGGAAAAAGTGGAATCGGTGCATCCCTCATAACAACAATCAGGGGCAAAAAAGTAGGCTACATATATGAGCCGGAGCCAGTTTTATACTGGTGATTTGTGGCCATTGTTTAAGCAGTTTATGCGCCCTAATTCTGTGTGTGGGAGCAGCGCTTCACGAGGCCGGCTCTGGAGCACACAGAAGCTGCACGCCGCCGCCGCCGCCGCCACCACCACCGCCGCCGCTCACCATGGCTGCCATCTTGTTGCAGCCCGGGGGGGCCCCAGGCTGCACACATGCCCTAATGAGTCGCTTACAATTTCAGGCTCCGCTTGTTCTCAAATACCAAAAGTAAACTTTAGTCTTTTCTGCCTCTCCGTCTCGCTGTTTGGGGACCCTAAGAGGATTGTGTGGGGTGGTCATTACTTATTCAGCACCATTGTGTTTGTTCGTGGAAGGGAGCGGCTGGTGCAGAGCCGAGTGAGAGCTGATAACGATACGCTATTAGCATCGTCACCGTTGTTGTTTTCTTGTCCTTCATGCGCTTGTTCTTTTTCCTCCGCTGACAGTTTTCCAAGTCAAACTTTCGCGACAGAATCATCTATTTAAAACGTTGTCATGCACACTTACTACGATTGCTGTTTATTTCACTATTGAGGACTGTTTTACTATTATTCCTTTAGAAGATGCTTTTATCCAGAGGGACATGTCGCCTTTATCGAAGGAAACTTACGGGGAATGAATCACATCTCAGAGCAGAGAGGGCGTTACGCGTTTTGCTCAAAGGACGTCTTTGGATGGTAGACATGAGGGATCGGTCCCAACCTTTGGGCTCGGGGTCGTCGGAGCGCATCACCCACTGCACTATGTCTGCATTCCCACGTGGATTATCCGGTCCTGTGGGTGCGAGCGGGTGGAGGTGCATTCGTCAGCCACTTAGCAAGCCCTGTGGAGCCAGCAGAAGATACTGTATACCCCTCCCCCGCCCCCGACCCCAATCTCCTCCATCACGCAGAACCACTCAGGTCCTTCAGAACTTAAAGAACAGACGGGCAGCTTTAAACACTGACGTACTGCTGGAGATATGGACCTCTCCTTATCCCCGGACAAAGAGGGCCCCGGGGACTCAGACTTGACTTCAGAGCTACTCCGTGGAGGGTCTTGCTGGAGCCAGATCTTTGATACTGGTAGGGGAGAGTGGAGTGAAGATCAGACGTTCAACATCTGGAGATGAAAACATGAGATTACAGTCAGGAGTTGAAGCTGCCAGGATCTTGAAATTAAGTAATTCTGAATATTATGGATCACATTTTTTGGAATTATTATTGATTATTCAAAGGCATACTGAGTATAATTACAACATGTACAGCTTTCCGTTCGACGCCGTTGCTTGCTTTACTGTGCTGCCTATGCCTTTTGAGGTGACATGCTAAAATCTTGGATTTTCTACAAGGCTTTTTTGCGGGATCACACAAGTACTGTCTGGAGTCAGTCCAAAATGGCAGAATTTCCATCCAGGGTTCTTTTGATTTCCCTCGTAGGGGCCGCTGTGCCATTTTTGTTTTGCTATGTGTCTGTGTGTGTGTGTGTTTGTGTTGTGTGTGTGTGCGTGTGTGTGTGTGTGTGTGTGTGTGCGTGTTTGTGTCTGTGTCGGAGTGCATTCGTGTGTGTAACTGAGTGACATTTGTGTATCTGAGTGTGTGCATAGGTGTATCTTTGCGTGTGTGTGCCTGTGTGCATGTCAGTGTGTATCGGAGTGCATCTGTGGGTGTACAGGCATGCATGTATATGTCTGTGTGTGTGTGTGTGTGGGTCTGTGTGTTTGTCTTAATGTGTGTGTGTGTTTGTGTCCATGCTGTATGTATCTGAGTCCATGCATGTGTGTGTCTGTGTGTGTATGTGTTTGTGTGCATGTGCGTGTATGAGCGTATGCATACGAGTGTGTGTGTGTGTGTGTGTGTGTGTGTGTGTCTGTGTGTGTGTGCGTGTGCGTGCGCGCGCGTGTCCGAGGGCATTTGTGCGTGTATACAGTGGAAACAGATGGTGTGTTGGAGTGAGGCGAGAGTGAAGAGTCCCTCTCCAGCCGGGCGTGGACGGACGATGGGCTAGAGAGTGACGAGAGCCTCGGGCAAGCGTGGAAGAGAGAGGGAGAGAGAGGGAGAGAGAGGAAGAGAGAGTCCCTGTAATCACTATCCCCATCCCAAACACTCTGGCCCACATTTCGTCTTCACAGGTGCTGCTCAGGGAAGCCTTTCTGCAGCACGGAACTGGACCATTCTGCCTCGAGTGAAGTCATCCAGCGCTAACCCTGATCCACACTCCATGCACAAATTCACCATTTAGTCGTTAGGCAGATGCCGTTATCCAACGCATCTTACAGTGACCTGAGATACACGCCATTAAGGAGCAGAGGTGGGGTTGAGGTCTAGGGTCAGGATCATCACAGACTCCTACAGTTGACATGAAGGTTAAAATCCAGGACTTTTTGGCTGTGAGTCCAAAAGGACTCTAACCACTCGACTGTAAGTCTGCTTTACCCTGGTTTGTGGACACCCCCCCCCCCATCCCTGGCTTTGCTCTGATTCTGTTCTGTCTTCACAAGTGGGAGATTTGTGGAAGAGCACAGGATGAATCATTCATCCCTCTGAGCTGTTTCTCTGAGTTCATGGCTTCGTTCGTGGCTTTATGTTCGTGGCTCGCTCCTTCATGTATGGCTTAATCTATGGCTTTATGAAGTGAATGGCACTCATTTGTATATTTTGTAGATTAGACTTTGGTTGACACAAAACCCCCTGATCTGTCAACAGGTTAGTGAATGTGGTTTTAGTAGAGGGTATACCTGGCAGGGGCGTCCAGTTATGGGAGAATAATAACAACAACAAGGGTGGTGATGCTGCCGCCAGTACATTATTTCCAAATTTGGGACAAGCTATTTTTTGCATACACCACCATTACCAGCAATGCTTTCACTATAATTGTGTTGTTTAATTTTCGACTCATTCAGCTGAAATTTTAATATTCCGTGGCGCAGTGAGTATTTTATTTTTGTCGTGTCAACGAAACATCTGGGGGATAAGTGTATTTGACCGTTAACATTGAACATTGAATAACGTTTAATTCTTACCACAATGGGAGCTGTTGGGAGCTGTTAAATGGCCGAGTTGTCCAGTTACGGAAAACAATGCACACCCTTTGAACACACATTGAACATAATGACCAATCACAATCAAGCATTCTACAATGATGTGGCCAGAAATGTCATAACAATTAACATTATCATTTCCAATGGAGACGATTTATAATGGGTCAACACCATGACAACCAGATGATCAATTACTGTTTGGGTCCGTGTCCATATAGTGTTTTTATAGCGCTGGTAGGGCACTGGCAGGGAAGGGCTGGGCAGAAGCACCTTGTGTGGTAGAGAAACGAAGGCTGCGCAAAGGTTTGAACACGACACCAGTCTAACAGTCGTTTTATGACAGTATAGCATGGCGTAGTTTCCCATTTCTTGTTGACAAGGGCAACCAGCCCGCCGCATCAAATGTGATATTGGTCGCCTAGAAAAGAAAAGAGGCAGTGATGGCACCAGCGTCTTTCTGAAAAGTTTTTCGATATTTTCAACTAGAAGGGCTGAGGCGGAGTGCTCTGAAAAAAGACACTAGGTGCAGCTTTTCTTTTCCCCAAGGCCGCATACACTTTCTCCTCATTGGGAATCAATGGAGAAAGACGCTGGCACTGAGACAAAAGTAGCGATGGGGACACAGATACTTTAAGTCGTTAAGTGGCATTATGTTTAATTGAGTGCTTCTTGCATTTAACGGGAAACACCTTTACCTCAAATCTGGTCATGTCACGTACAGGAAGCGGGCCACTTTTTCCCGAAGCATCATTTTAAATAGAGCTTAAAATGTGGACTACAGTTAAAAAGTTCACAGTTCAGTTCAGGTTGTTTGTCAAAAAGACAGCAGTGACTGTGGGATTTAATGTGGTGCCGCAGGGAGAGCCATTAGAAAACATTAAGCTCCAAAATAGAGGAAGGAAATACAGCATTTTGCATACATTTTACAGCCCTTCTCGATCAACTGAGTAATGGAGGTGGGATTCAAAGTGCTCTCCCAAATGTTGGGCCTCAGTCTTCTCACAGTTTTGTGCCTCTTTCTGTTGCTTCTGATGTCTTTATTACACATAAATATAATTTCCATTTTCTCACTAATGGCCTGGGCTGGTCCATAAAATAGAGTATTTACAATTTGTTTGCAACCTTACCATGCATTATATTCGCCAACACCTACTATGGTATTGATTCTGGATGTCGAAGAGCATCCTGCGAGAGATCGTTATTATTTTTCCAATGACTACCCATCAGAGTACATTTTCCAACATCCTCGATTAGTTTTTGTAACCATGTGTGTGTCGTGGGAAAGTAATCCTCTCACGTGTCCAGAAATATATATCAATGGTTTCACCTATCAATCGTTTTTGAAACCAAAACCAGAAACCTCTAAATCGACACAGATGTGGCCCCTGAAATGCAGGCTGCACCAGTGGCCATATTGGATCTGTTTAGATACACACTGCAGCATAAAAGATCCAATATGTGTGTATATATATATGTGTGCAGGGTTGGGAATTCCCCAAATATATATGTACCCTTGCTTGCAGCTACACCATTTCCAATTTGTTCTTCCTTCAGATAAGATGTCAGGTATGATTTCAGAAAGGGCTTTGTGAAACCACACCTGACTTGCTCCGACTTATCCCAGGGAGCTCGGAGCAATAGAAAACAATTACACCAATCGGGGAACCGTGGAGAACAGCAGAGTAACTCAGAGCATCTGTGGATGAGAGACATCCATCTTAAGTAAACAGCCTGGAGATCCCACCCCCCCGCTGGACCGCCATAATCACGCGCTGTGTGCAGGTAGACGGACTGCCATTAAACCCCTGCATGTCCGCCCTGCTCCTACCATGACGGTACCCATTAAATACTCCGGAATAGCCTTTTAATAAGCTCGGTTTTGGGGGGGGGGGGGGTGACCTACAAAACAATAAACAGTGGAGGAAGCATCTCCCGCACGAGGGGTACTCCATGCCAAGCTTTTTGTCATGGTAAAGTGTTGGGCCTTCTAGCAGTACTGCATGGTCATTTAGCAGAAGCTTTATATACAGTCTGAAGCGTCTTCCTCGAGGAGGGCTGCAGGCGTGGGCAGACATTCGGGGATCAAACCTGGTGCCTTTCAGCGGCGAGTCAAACGCTCTAAACACTATGCTATCCTGCGCCCTTGTACTTTTACATCCAAGACTGTTCAATAAACCCCACAAAGGAAACACAGGAAGGCTTCCCCGCTTACCAGATCTTTGATGTTGAAGCCGAACACAGAGCCGTGACATGGGCTTCAGGGGCCGAGGTAATCAGCGGGGCCCGGAGATCAAATGCTGCCTCGGAGACAGGAATCCCAAAGAGCATCCAGCCACCATTCCAGGAACTCCCTCTCCAAGCGACTAGGGTGTTGAGACATTTCCACGACAACTCAGAGAGCCCAGCGTGTTGACAAGCCTTCTGTACACTTACATCACTTCCACTATGTAGCAACTATAGTAAATCCTTGTTTTTTGGCCTGGGTCCCCCTACCCCTCAACCCTAAACTCCCGTTTAGCCCCAGAAAGTTGAGTGGTTGAGTTGAGTGCGAGTGGTAATGGTGGGGCCAAAGGCTAGGAGGTTTTTTACACGTATTAGGGAGCATGATATACTGTATGACTCTAGTGCTATGAGCCAGATGAACCACCAGCAATTTGAAAGCAATTTCATATCTAATTAAGGTATCTAAGAGGACAGGGCCTTTAGGGCCAGTAAAGTGTCTTCTGGGCCAATAGAGCATAATTAATTGTCAATTATTTAAATTAGTTCCAGTATAATGGGCATGGTGTGAAAAAATGCCTTTTCTCAAAATGTAGGAAACAATTATGAGGGATTTATAAATAACCTCATCGGTGTAATAACAGTTAATTAAAAGGGCTGCTGGACAGGTTCCATGACAGCATCAATGTGTACACCGCATTACATTAATTCTCTTGGTTATTGGCTACCTTTGAATGAAAGCTGTCATACCAAACCATTACCTCGCCTACTATACTTACCAACCTTAAATCCATGTTTACATTGCTTAATTACCTCACACCAATTCTAGGGCTGGTTGATCAATTCAAGCAATGCATATAAAATGTTCAAGGTTTTTTTTACTTTTATTTTGAAATCAAACCCTGGCTGCTAATAAAAAAACGTGTAAATAGCGGCAAGCTTTATTGTTCTACCAGGAGAGATTATTGCCAAGTAAACACATCTTGCCAAAATGTCGCTCCTCAGCACTATTGTTGGGATTAATTAAATGTAGATCTCAGACCTCAGCATAAAACAATACTGCTGAATTCTGGCCAACACGTTCCTTAATTAGCTGGGTCTTTTTTGATGTTTCATTTTGTAACCTGATGGGCAGAGGGTCAGATCGCTACCAGCTTTCTGTCTCATCTTTGGTTTCAAGAAAACCTTGGAATCTGCATTTAAGGTGGTTTATCATATTTCATTTTTCATTATTATTAAATAATTTGATTTCTTTTTAGCATTATTATTATTATTATTATTACTATTTATATTATTAGAAATAAAATCAATAATCATAATAATATTATGATTATTAATAATCATATTATTGTTATTACATTGAGTATTGGAAATATTGTGATATGTGTGGCAAAAAATAGCTCACTTAATGACACAGAGCCTTCTGTGGCATTGCCTGTAATAAGCCCCTCCAATAATTGAATTTGGCCCTACACACTATAGTATTGTAAGAATACCATTGTATAGCACAGCATGCTATGGGAGTCATGTGTTTTGGTGAGTGGCTTTGGAGGGAGGCCTAAAGGGAGGTGCGGGATTTCTTCGGTTGGATACTTTCAAAATTGAGCTTACTCTGGCTGTTTCTCCAAATTGCCTACTCTAGCTTTTAGTGGTTGTAACATCTTCATCTTCAACATCTGCCTCATCAAAGTAACTCTGCCAACAGTCTATGTCTTGCTTTAGTTAACAAACTATAAAATACAGACTTAACGAAGACATCCTTCCGTTCAACATATATCCAGCAGTTGGTGTTGGTGTATTTAACAAAGACTAAGATGAACGGTGAGAAAGCGTGATTACTCTCAGATGAACGACTTGTAACTTCAGAATTGAAACTCTGTAATGTCTGAGCACATGTTGATCCGAGGGCTTTATCTGCCTTCGCATACGATGACATCTGTGTTCAGATGGAGTCATCCTACTTTTGTTTAGAGTTTATATACGATTTATCCATTCAGCCATTTATATAAGATTTCTATGACACACCCGTTGCTGCCACATGCTATCAGCTAACCGAGCAGGACATGTCCTCGCTATGGTTCAGGTTGTTGGGATGACAAATAGACCTGTGTCTTGTCGGTGATGCATCGACTGCTGCCCTCAGCGCTACCCTCTCTGCAGACGGATAGCTCCGGCGGTCACCGTGGATACGTGGAATCCTCCACACCCTGCAAGGTCCTGATAGCAAGCTAGCTACACAAGATGACCTGCATACTCTGGACTCCATGAATATTTATCCCTGGAGAGGTGGAAGAGTTCACAAAGAAAGGCACTAGAGAAGGGATATCTGGTGCTGTTCCCAGCCGGGAGAGAGGGAGAGGGTGAGAGAAAGGAGAGAGGAGAAGGGAGGGTGAGAAGAGAGAGAGAGAGAATGGGGAGAGACATACCAGGGGAGAGAGAAGGAGAGATAAAAAGTGGGAAAGGAGAGAGGGAGAGGGAGAGAAGAACAGATATGGTAGAGAGCGGTGGAGAATGAGAAGATTCTGAGATGATATATTAGGAACGAGAGAGCATGAGGAAGGAGAGATGGAAAGTAAGAGGTGTAACGAGAGAGAAACATAGTAGGAGAGAGATAAGATTAAAATGGGAAATTCTACACCAGGACACTTTGGAAGAATTATTTTTGAAGCTTACACTTTTATTTTTTATACTTGCGCTAGATTTTATCTTCCTCCCAGATTATGTTCAAAGTTTACCTGATTAAATGGCCACTCCTGTCTAGCTTTTCAGTAGTCCTCTGAAATTAAAGGACTCTTTATCATAGATTTTATCATGCACATGCATATGAATATAGTTCCTCTCCCCCACTCTCCCTGTGCCATTCCTAATCTCTCACTCCCTCATTCTCTCCCCCTTCTCTGTGTTCTCTTTCTCTCCATCATTGTCATCTACCTTTTTCTCCTCCTCTCTCTCTCCCTCTGTCTCTGTCTCTTTTACACTTACGCACCCTTACACACCTCCCCCACACACACACACACACACACACATTAATGCAAGCGCAGGCCGTACATGCATTCACATGCACATATGCTGCGACAGATTGATGATGGTGACATAAAACGCAGGTGCAGCGGTAGATTTTGTAAGTGCAGGACGTGGTGGCCATATTTCACCTATTAAAAAGCTCCATTGATCCTGTGTTATTTATTGACCCATAGGGAAAAGGCAGACCTCATACAAATGCAGGGTTTAAGTGTGCATGCCGGTGCTTAAACCAGCCTCATGGGGCAGCCGGGGAACAGAAGTGTTCTGCTGGTGTGTTGCCGTCCGGCACTGTGGTTTTTCCCCGCTGCAACGCAAAATATCTGCTGATTACAAGTGTGTGTGTGCGTGTGTCTGCTGTTTTATAGGGAAAATAATGTTTGATGATGATGTTTGCTTGTGAGATTTGCTAGACGCAAACGAACAAGTACACACTGGGTAAGTCCCCCCTCAGGGACAGCTCCCAGCTGGAAGGCAGAACGGTTTTGTTTTGTGATTGGATGACGCGGGGGGGGGGGGCTGCTCACATAGTTACAGTCAAAGCCACCGGCAAAGGCTGAGTGCATCGGCATGCACAACAAACTAAACAGGGAGGGTCACTTGTATGTATGAACGGTATATTATTATTATAGTTTTTTTTGTTTTTTTTAACCTGCTCGGCGGAGAAAGAGGAGGTTTCGCTGTGGAGGTTACCATGACGACGCCGGCCCCATCCCCATCCCAACCTCCAGCCAACCACAGCTACCGATCTGTTCAGCTGGTCGTTTTAATTAGGAGGCTCATAAGCAGATGAAGACCCCCCCTGGAGTACAGGTGGTAGTGGTGGCGATATGGTGGGCAGGACAGGTCAAGACAGCTGGTCATCGAGTGCCGGCTTGGCTCCAGGGAGGTGATTGTGATGGTGAGGGTGGAGGTGGTGTGGTTAGGGGTGTTGAAGTAAATAGAAGAAAGAGCCAGCCAAGCCTGACTGCTTTCATAGGATGAAAGCGCGTGCTTGTGTGTGTGTGTGTGTGTGTGTGTGTGTGTGTGTGTGTGTGTGTGTGTGTGTGTGTGTGTGTGTGTG